>JAQQZU010024636.1:0-10936 GCA_030068025.1 Parauchenoglanis punctatus | reverse complement strand
GTGTGTGTGTGTGTGTGTGTGTGTGTGTGTGAGTGAGAGAGAGAGAGAGAGAGAGAAAGAGAGAGAGAGAGAGAGAGCTTACGTGTGCCTGTCAACTCGGAATGTAATTACATGTAGTTTCATTAGGCAGTATAATCTCAGGAAAAAAAAAAGGTTAAATCTAGGACTGTGCGACTGCTTAGAACTTTAGACACTTTTAGAAAATGAATAACCCTTAAACAACCCATGAACAGTGTGCAGTTCTATGGTTTAAAGTTTTAATCAGTAGTATTGTGTGTTGTTAAATGAATGTGAAATTGGAGGAATAATAATGGAGAAAAACTATGGAAAAAATAAAACCAATAGACTCACAAATACTCAACACAGTACAGGCATTTATTTATATTACTATAAGTTACACTCATTTAGACAATATTTTTGATAAGTTTAAGTTATACAAAAAGGATATTGCACATTAAAGTCAATATTCTGCCAGAAGCTTGTTGATGGCTACTGAAAATGTCTGTTCAAGGTGAATTTTCTGTGCTACAAAAACAGTATCTTTGTATGTACTGTATCTGAAATCATCTCATTAAATTCAGGATTTGGGAAATAGATAGATCAGTAAAAAAAATATTAAGAGGTACAAAATTCGGCATCTTCGATTCCTTCGAAAAGTGGGAATTTTACTTATAGTTTATTATTCTGTAACTGTATCATATTTTTACATTTTGAATACTGTTTTGACTTCAGTTTGTACTTGTGTTTGGAAAAGAATTATTGTACATCATACATCTTTAATAAGAATAATAAAAAAAAGAATTTGGTCCGCTTTAAAACAAATAAAATAATAAAACTGAACAGAACTAACTCATGGGCTTTAGTTTAAAAGGAATCATTGAAAGGCCAGTATGTCATGACATTCATTTTTGATGTTGCAGTCACCCTGTGCGTGTTTTCGTTTTATCACGTAGATAAAGACATAAAATATGCACGTACGCCAAATAAGAGAAACTACTTTTCCCACAATGCAATATGTAAGCCGATGGCGTGACGTCACTGGTTCAAAGGTGAACTCAAGCATGGTGGTGATAGCAGGAAGCTAACAGAAGCATGCAAATGCGACAAAGTTCATAAAATTATTATTATTTTTTTGTTATTTTCTGTGGGGAAACATGACATCAAAGAAGCTTTGCGCTCCTGAGAATGCGCTAATTGATTTAATTTATCAGCATTTAAAGGAGAACGGATACAAGAAAGCCGCCAGCGCGCTCAAGAGACATGTTTCTCAGGTTTCTTACTTTTACTTTCAGTGTCTTTTCATATTAATGGCCACGCTGAACGCTTTCCAACTGCATTGAAACTTTGTGCGGATCTTGCAGGATTTTATGGATGCAACTTGTAGCAGTGTAGCACTAAAGCCAGCAGGCACGAGGAGAGCGCGCGCGTGTGTGTGTGTGAGAGAGAGAGAGAGAGAGAGAAAAAGTGTGTCCGCTGAAACTGATCTCCGTGTTGGTAAAACAGCTCTCATCATGTAGGTCACAGACCTGGAGTAGCCCCTGTCCTGCACATTTGAGTGTTTCCCCTGCTCTAACACACCTAATTCAACAAACCAGCCAATGACAACCCTCTCCTGATGCTGAAGTGGGTGTGTTAGAGCAGTCCCAGGGTTGGGAACCTGTGGTGTAACCCGTGTTTTAGATCAGATGGTATTATCCCCATGTGGCTGTGTCCAAGCTGACTACAATCTAATTTGAACACCGGAGTTTCTATTGTTGTGTATTACTGATGTATTACAAAGTTCAGGCAGAGCGTTCAGTAGGTAGATTTAAGTATGTGCTCTGTTTTTGATGCTGTAGAGATTACATATATTTTTATATTTAAAATTATTTGTATAGTGCTTGCTAACATGTGGCCAGATAAAAATTAAGGCTGACTGTGGCTTATTTACAGTATAACTGATACAGTTAATTCATAGCCACTGTCCCTGAAAAAGAAATTAATAAATAAAAATTATTGACCTTCTTTTTTCCATGTCCCGCACAATGTATTATTTGTTAATAGTAGTTATTATAATTTAAGGGAAAACACTACAGGTAAATAAGATTTTTTTAAACAACAGATTTGCAAATTGCCTATATTTTTTTTGCATTTGAACATTTTTAAGTGAAAAATGTAGAAAAAAAAACCCAAACATCATTTTAAGCAAATGAGGCTTAATCTAGTTAAATAGGTCTAAATGTACATACATAAAGCAAATCTAGTCTTTAGTTGATGCTAGTATTTTACATTAATCCAGAGCCTTAACCACTGAGCCACTACTGCCCACTGCTGCCCAGCTGCCTGCAAATGCTTATTTCACTCTGCCAACACTCTAGAGAAAAGTAGAACCGTTTGTTGGATAGTTACTTAACCAGAAGTATCCACAGACTTTTTATGCCTCTGCCAAAGACTGGAGGCGTTATGTTTTTGTGCTGTCTGTCCATCCGTCTGTACATCCATCTGAGATCATCTTTAGTGCAATATCTCGAGAATGAGTAGTTAAAGGCCTGTAGGATTTATATGGAACAATCGTTGTATCCAGCAGATGAACTGATTAGACTGTAGAATTGATTCAATCAGGGTCAAGGCCACAGAAAGGTCAAATAGTTTTTCTTCATTACTTTTCTTCACATTTTAAGTCTATTTGAAAGATAATTTCTGGCAAACTAGTGACAATAAAGGCTAATCTTCTTGGTGGCTGAGGCATCCCTGCTGATGTCGTTGGTGTCATTGTTTGGTCATTCTTCAGTTTGAAATCAAGTGTAAATCCAGCAACAATTAATTCCTCTGTAACATCATTGTAATTAGGGAAAGAAATACCTATGTGAAATACATGGTGTCATGCAAGACATCTAGATACTGAAATATCAGGCTCTGGATATAGTAAAATAATTATTTTGAGGAAAACAGTTTTAAAAATACCATGTTATTTCATGTATTTTCACTCAAGTTAATGTGGTTTATAAAGGATGTTCATGTGTTTGTCATAATGAGTCATAAACAAGTTTTCCAGATATATGACATGCCATGATTGTGCCAAGTAGGCAGAGCTTAAAGGCATCAACTGTGTCAGGAGTTTACGATATTGCAGTGTAGATAAATGGAGAAAAAGAGTACAATCAACACTTTTCTGTTAAGTTTTGATTTACTACATTTTAAGATATGCCTCTAGATGCAGTTTATCAAAAAATCTGAAAATGATTCACGGGACCAAAATTGACGTTTCTTTTGTTGTACTCTGCTAACTTTGTAGGTGGAAACTACAAGTGCGAACGTGTCACTTGATGATATATTCAAGAAATGGGTGAGGTAAGAAATTGACTGAACACAGTAGTGTTAACGCCTGTTCTCCACCCGGTGCATATGGACTGAGAATTAAACTGAATCCTGTGCAGTGTGTATGCTATAAAATTATTAAAAGAAAATACATTTTTAATAATTATTTTAATAAAATACAATTTACCAATTGCAGCGAGGAACGGGAAAAGAAGAGCGATGATGGAAAAGATCCCCAGAGAAGTTCAGGTAAATTGTATGGAGCATTTACATTTAAATTAATTTATTTGACAGGCAGTTTGAACAAACGTTACTTGCAAAATAGGTGGAATTCAGCAAAGACTAAGTATTCACCAGTGTACCACAATGAGAGAGCTGTAGGAAGAACAGAGAGAACCACAACTCTCCGGTTCTCTACACAAGGCTACACATATTGTGCCACGCTGAGTATTTGGCAGGGGTGTAATGATACAGCATTTTGGTTCATTTAATTCAATATCAAGCAATATGCTCAACAGACTGCATAATAGATTAGTCTTTTCATAATCTGAAAAACTAGCTAATTGGAATAGGCTGCATGGTTTTAAACAAAAAGGCTTCTCTTAATGGACAGAGATTTTCCCAAGCTTATATGCAAGCATAGTCTAACAGCACTGTCAAACAGATAAAGGTGCAGTCATGATCTCTTATCCAATACACTTTCTGTCAAATTCAGCAAATATCTCCTCACGGTCTGCGAGATGTCTGTTGTCTGTGTACGCTGAAAAGAACAATGTGGTGCTTGTACACAGCCCTGGATCTGTAAACGGGGAACGTAGAAAGTTGCCCTGACTGAGTGACGCAATACTATTCCAGCCAATCACAGGACAGAGGGAAGGGCAGGGGGTGTTGTTTTTAGTGTTGTGGTCTTGGCAATGTGTGTGTGTAAATTTGGGGGCGGAGCACTGAAGGAAGGTGTGTATTTGTTTGGCTGTTAGGTTCAAACATCAACAGTCTTCTTCCAGAATCGATGACTCCCCCTTCGATGACCTCAAGAGCAGGAACAGGCTGAAGCCACTGACCAATTCCACAACTCATTTCCTTACAGCCTTAATTAGTGATGTACACTGTTCTTCACAAATGTACACCTGAAGATCAGCATCCAAGGCCCATGCTTGCTTCAGGATAGAGGAAGGAATTCAAATGGGGCACATGAGAAGGAGGGATTAAATGGACACATTGTCCTCTTCCAGGCTATAATTGTATTCAAGTGATGGAGTCTGGTGTCACTTTTGATTGGCTCTAGTGTAAACCCACAACATGGCTTATATTGGCTTCTCCATCTGCCATAAAACTTTCCTCATATCTACTTCAGTTATCTAATTATTGTAAATCCCTCCGTTTGTCTTTCTACAAAATGACATGGAAAGGGGAAATAATAGTACTCATGATGCAGAGAGGCCATGAGTAGAACTAAACAATGTGGTTTACAGACTGATTTAGAGACTTTCATGTAAATCTGAAAAACACATCAAAATGTCACTAAGAGATAAGCAAGAGATTTTAGCATTGCTCTGATCCCTTGATATCAGACACAAGCACTAGGATTCACAGTTGAATTCTGTTAATGCTATATAGAAAAACAAAGCGCTACTGCTCCTAATTCACGAAGCTTAATTCAGATTCAACCTGATATGAGCTCCCGTTCTCACAGAAGCCTCAGTTTCCTTATATAGAGGTAGAAATCTTTTCTGCAAAGATTGCGTTAAAGTTTTCAGTGTTGGATTAGTTAAGGTTATTACATGTCTTGCTTCTAAACAGTTTTTTAAAAAGAGTTTTATTTGTGATATTTATCGCCACATGGGCTTGTCCCAGTTCTGGAGAAGTGGAACACTTGCTAATTGGTACTTCTGGTTTCCGTTATCTTCTCCCGGAAATATAGATAATATCTCTCAGCTATTTGTCCTATCTTTGACTTGTGTGGTATTGATTGCAGAGTGAGAATGGAAGATCGTTCAAAGAAATAGGAACATTTCTCCAGAGAACATGACTCATGGCATGTTTAATTGAATATCCTTAATAAAAAAATTTTCACTCCTTCTAGGTAATGAGCACAGTTGGCTGCTGGAAAAACTGAGGAGTTTCTGTAAACACTTCCAAAGTCATTTTTGGCAGAAAATCCATGAAAACTTTAAGGAAATTCTTGGGGTGTTTATTATTTTTTAAATCACTGCACATTCAAAAGCACCAGCTGGCAAACACAGGATTTTCAAATTTGTTTAAGCTTTGTAAACAATAATGACTAGTAGATGAAATACCTGCAGTGTGACGAAATGAAAATAACTATCATTTTTTTTTACCTGGTTTTGATTAAAGAGTTCTCTGTTTTCTCTCTTGCAGTACCTAACCCAGAGTCAGCCAAGAATACAGCACACAACACCAGTCCTGAGAAGAAGGTGAAATCCCAGGTATGACAGCTCCTCCGATATTTATAGAATGCCAAGTTTCATAAGGCAATATGCACACCAAAATGGTCAGTTTAATTCTGACCTTCATTTTAGACACCAGCTGCGGCCAGAAATCAGAAAAGGAAAAGAAGTGTAACGAAGACTCGCAGAAGTTCCAGTGCGGTGGAAAGCCAGACAACAGAACATAGCTCTACAAGTCCAGCAACAGGAGAAGACTCAGACTCCGACTCCAGTCTGGATGTTGAGAAATGGAAGAGACTGGCCCTACAGATATCAGGTTAGAGAGAGAAAGCATATTATGGCCTTAATATTTGCTTTGTAATGTTTTCTTGAATGCACACTGAAGTACACTCTCCACACTTTATTAGGAACGGTCTTTCATGTAATTATTCAGACTGCCAATCGTGTAGCAGCAGTGCAATGCAACAATTATTCAGATACAGGTCAAGAGTTACAGTTAATGTTAACGTCGGTATTGGGAACATCAGTATTGTGATGTGGAAACACTTACAAAACTGAGCAAAATTATTTGTTCACCCATGTATGATATACCGTCTTTCATGCACTCTTTGGCCATTGTTACGCCCCACCCTTGGGTGGCCCTATGGAGCGAACAACACTCCATCTCCGACCCAAATCAACTCTAAAGAGCACCTTTAAAACCAAGCATCTCCATGGGATTTCTCAACACTGCTATTGACACACAGACAAAAACAAGAGTGCCACAACCACAAATCTCAGACCAAAAGGAAGCATAACCAGCAGTCCCCAAGATAAAAGCCCCCGTATAACCGGAAACTGCAGCTTTTAACGGCTTCTTAATGACCTGGTCGGGTGCACCTCATCTGGCAATCAATTGTAGCGCAAGTTGGGTGGGGCTACTGAAAGAGGGTAGAAAGTACAAGTACAAGGAAAAGACAAGATACCCATGTGGCTGTATTACCCACACCTTTATGACAATGAATAAATAGAGAGTCGCAAACAATTTTAAGACAACTAGTTCACTGTGGCAAAAGTACCATCATACTATTTGTTCATTGCAACTTGAATGTGAAAAGCCTTAGTAGGCCACACACAAAGAACTGCTTCTTACAAAAAAGGTGTTTACTTAGGCACTTAGGACTCAAAGTGCCAAGATCGATCTCAAAGACACAAAAGGGCCTAACAAGGTCACAGTAATAAGCACTGTTCATGACCAGAACAAGCAAACAAGTGGGTGCCACTCCCACTTTTTCCAAAATGGCTATCACCATGAGGCTAGCAATACACAGCCAAAACAAAAGTTACTGCATTTGACTACAGAAAAACACAAACACATGGCCCAACACAAAAGTGGAGTGCAACAGCCACAAAAAGGGTCACAACAAGTAGAAAACTCAAAGGTTGCTGCCATACACCAACAGCAATACACAAAGACCCAACAAAAGTGAGCTGCCACTACCACAACACAAAATGGGCACCATGTGGTCGTTAGTGTAGTAAACAAGCAACACACATACACTGACCCGACAAACTGGATCGTAGAGTGGTGGGTGTAGTCTCCCAATGATCTGTGGAATGACATCCCACACACACGCACCTAAGGGTGGGGTGTAACAGGGGGTTTCTAACTGTTTAACATGCATTTGAGGGGTGCTAATTAATGCATAACTATACCCACCGGTGTAACCTCTCATGGTTGAAGGATTAAAATTTCAAGTCAAATATCATTTGTCGCTGGTGCTCTGTATCACACACACATTGTACACACAAAATTAACGATTGCCAATCATTTTGTTGCTTGTTAGTGTGAAATATCTAGTCTGAGTAAATGATATGAAGAGTACTTGTGTGCATGTTAATAAACATCAAATAACTGCGTGTATGAGATGTTTGCGCTGTGGCTGAGGTTTTTTCACAGTGAAATTGTGCCAAATCTAGTCTCCCTTGTTGAAATGAGATTAGACAGACTAGTGATGAGGTCTTGGAGTGTGCATGTGTTTGCTCTGTTCTGCTGATTTTGTGGTAAGACGCGAAGATTCTAAAATTATGGAGCCATAGGAAACTATGTCTGAAGTTTCAGTGTTCTAACTTCTTAAGTGGTCACAGATTTGTTTCAATGTACCTCTTCCAAATGACCTTTCACCTGAAATATTTATCCACCTGAGAGTCCATATGCATATCATATGAAAATTATTATATAATACAACCTAGGCCTCATGTGTTTGTACATGTGTTTATCAGTTACACCTGCAAAGTAGATGATTCTTTACTGCCCTCTGTTGCTGTGCAGTGTGTCAGCTCACATCTACCCTGTATAGCAAAGGACAAGAACCACCACAGCTGACAGCATCACCAGCATTGGACAGAATTGACACTAACATGGTAGTGGCATTATGATGTGTGTGTGGTACTGGTACCAGTGTATCATGAACATGTATGTAGTGTTGCTACAATTTTATTCATACCAGAAGCAAACATACTTCCATGTCAGTGCTGTGTTGTGAATCGTACACCAAATAATATTGAGTCAGTAGTGATCCTTTTCATAGATGGATGGAGTAGAGCAGTCCATAATTAAGTTTTATGTGTCCCTATATAGTAAGTTTACTTGATATCTAATAAACTGGCTGCTGAATTCAGACGACTAAATAATGGGGTCATTCATTTAAAAAGGCTATAAGTACTGGCATGATTTACACATTTGCACTGTCTGTCCCTTTGTTGCTTATCATAAGTGCAGTGATTCTGATTGAACTTAATTTCATTCCTAAATTATGTTATATCTGTCTATAATGATAGGACAATAATGGCAATAAAGCGTATTTGACATGAGAGGTGCTTGACAAAGGCTTTGGTTAGTCAGCTGAGGAATTCCTTCAGTAAGATGGACAGATGTATGAATGGCTGCTATTTGCATGTGATCATCATTTTGAAATTGTAATTTTTTACTTCCTTTTTAATTTTTACTGCCAGATGCTGACATTGCAAAGATGGATGCTTTTACAAATTTTAGCGCATCTACTGCTAAGCCCACAAGGAAGCGAAAGCCAGCACAGCCTAAGAAAAAACAAGACCAAACAATAGGAAATGGAAAACCTTCACCCAAGAGAACTAAAGTTAAATCCACCACTAACCGCACAAAAACATCTAAAAAAGCCGGAATTGCAGACCCTAGCGTAAAGAGTCCTGAAAGTGTTACAGATCAGCTTGCTTCCCCTCAGACAGGTTTAAGTAATGGACTTTCAGAGAGTGACAAAATTAAGGTTAAACGCAAAAAAACACATAGCATTTCGGAATCTGATAACATCGAAACTCCAAGTAAAAAGGCTGAGAAAACAAATGATGTCTCAGAACCTACACTAACTGGTACTCCATGTAAGAAAACAAAATCAAAGAAAGATGTTAAAGTTACAAAACCTGGAAATTTAGAAACTCCTTCTAGGGTTACTGATTCTGAGGAGGCCATTCAGAAATCTCAGTGTGCCTTAGATTCAGCTGACGTGTTTGAATCGAACAGTTCAAAACAATCTGAAGGTGTTTTACATTCTAATACAAGTGAGACTAAAGCTAAAAAGGATAAATCTAAAAAAGTTAAAATTGTGGCGGCTGTAGGTGTTGATACCTCCATACAAACTGACCATGAGAATGAAAGTGGCTTCCTAACATCAGACCAATCAAAAATAAATCAGGCTTCAGATTTTAGCCCAACTGAGACTCCCTCTAAGAAAGCAAAGCCTAAGAAATCTAAGAAATCTAAAGAACATCAGGACCCTGAAGATGTGACGATGCCTTCTGGAGAATGCCAGATCAAGGGTGACCATAGCCACTCCAATCCGCATCAGACTGAGATCCTCTCGACATCAGTTACAGAAGATAAAAGTGTTGAGGGGTCTGAACCAGTTGCGAAACAGTCTAAGAAAGCTAAGAAAAGCTCTCTGGAACCAAACGGGGCTGAAAAGCCCTCTAAGAAAATAGAAACCCAAGCAGCTACCAGCATCTTAGAACCTCTCAGTTCAGAGACACCATCTAAAAAGTCTAAAACAAAGAAAGCTCCAGAAACCAGTCAGCTTGATTCTCCATCTAAAAAGAATGTTGCAGATATTGTGGAAGGTGAGGCCATGAAAAGCAGTTCTTCAAAATCAGATCATAACAACCTTCCAAAAAAAAGTAAGAGAAAGAGAACTGAGAGCTCTGGAGAAAACGTAGCTTCTTCAGAAACTGAACATCCATCTAAATCATCTGAATGTGACCATTCAGGATTGGACAATAGCTTCATACTTGCCGGAAACAGTATTGAAGAAAGCGTTTTAGCAGTGGAGGAGGAAGGAAATCCAGAGCCGAAGAAGAAGAAGAAAAAGAAAAAAGATAAAGAGAAGAGCAATGAGAGTGATGAAATTGTTGAAGAGGTTCCACCACCACCAGCAGCAGCAGAGGAGATTGCAGATTCTCTACCAAGCAGTCAGAAGAAAAAAAGTAAGACTTATGTTCTAGTTATTTAATTTAAAATGTTGTTGCTAATGTCTTGATAATAAAATAAATTTCCTTTATTAAATACTGTTCTGTATTTGATTCATGATGCAGAGAAGAAAAAACAGAAACATGGAGATGAGGAAATGCCATCCGTGTCCACTCCTGCTCCTGAAGTCGACTCTCCAAAAAAGGTAAGTCATGCACGAGTGAACACGTGTTGAGTCTGAGAACCAGTGTGAATCTTCTAGCATTTATTCCAGACTGTGCGTGTGTGCCTGCGTGTGTGCCTGCGTGTGTGCCTGCGTGTGTGCCTGCGTGTGTGCCTGGTTCACATGACATAACTCTACCAGTTGAAGTAGGAGTTTCTCTGAAGGTTATCAGGTGGTGAGTAGTGATAGCCGCAAGACATAATATACCATACAAATTTCATTTTGAAACTACAACCTCTCATGTGATGTTTAAATGTGTGTGGCGCTGCAGTTTGTGTTCCTCATGGTGAAATATTTAGCATGAGACACTGAGTTTTGTGAAAAACCAGAAAGGTTTTAGTGTAAACTTAATCAGTGTTAAAAAACAAGACGGGAGAAACTCGGGAGTTGCATATTCTGTCACTGAATTACAATTGCCTTTTTAAACTATACATATAGGATACTAGTTGGGCTGCTACACTACCAGTCAAAAGTTTGGACACACCTTCTAATTCAATGTTTTTTTCTTTATTTTTATGACTTAAAAGACAC
>JAQQZU010024635.1:0-10936 GCA_030068025.1 Parauchenoglanis punctatus | reverse complement strand
CAATGCTTTAGCAATACTGTACACGTTTATGGTCATGCTAATAAAGCTCTTTGAATTGAATTGAATTGAATTGAGAAAAACACACATGACAGGGAGGGAGAGGGAGAGAGAGGGAGTGTGTGTGTGTGTGTGTGTGTGTGTGTTGAGGCTTTTAACCTAATTAAAGTGAATAATCCTCTGTAGTCAAATCCAGGAGGTTAATACGTTATAATGGGAGGCGGTGTCCTGCCTGCAGTGTCTTCACTTTAGTTATTTAAAATCTAAAAACAAATTCACCATTTTGCAAATACTGTAAAAGCCAGTTACAGTGGAGTTTCCTGCTCCTCAAACTACTGCTTAGCAACCGTTGCTATTCAGCGTTATCTCAGCTGTGTTTTCAGCAGTTTAGCAGTTTCCCATTGAAATGGGTTTAATTTGAAGCTTCAGATATGCTCCTCCTTTTAGCTGCTCTGTGATGGAGAAGCAGTAATGCACTGGGATGCTCACATTCATTTCAGTTCAGATACAATATAAACAGCTGACTATAGATTATGAAAGGTGACAATAGGTCAATAGCTGATGTTGTAGATAGACAGGATGTGGGTTGGTAAATATTAAATCAAAATAACAGGATAGCTTGAAATAATGAGATAACAAAATAACAGATATTAAGGAGTCAAAATAATATAGATAGTAAATAAAAAATAGTATAGATAATATAGCGTATGAGATAATATCTTGAAAGAACGAGATGTTAAATTGAAATAAAGGTATAATCTTAAAATATTGAGATAATGCCTCAAAATATGTAATGACAATGACGAATAATGTAACAAAAAGACAGTAAGTCAGAATAACAACATAATATCTTTAAATTATGAGATAAAAAGTGACTAACAGCACATCCTAAAAAAAAAGTTACAATTACTTACATAATATCTTGAAATAAAAGATGATTTATTGATGAGTTATTAAATTGAAATAATGAGACGTTTAATCAAAATAATGACAATAATGAGATATGCTTTCTTTAAAAAAATGAGATAAACATTGAAAATGATCTCGTAATAAAGAGATAATTAAAAATCATAACATTTTAACATGGTGTGAGTTAAGGCAAACATAATCATATCTTTGAAATAACTTGCATACTATTTTGAAATAAAAAGATAATCGCGATAATGTCTCAAAATAATGACAGAATATCTTGACATAATGGGATAATAACTCAAAATAATGATATATTGATATATGTTTAAATAAAGGCAGTATCTTGAAATAGAACAGAAATAATGAAATGTTACATTTATATAATAATATGTCCATATAGGTATATAAAATAATATATATCTTGAAATAATGAGATAAAAAGTCAAAAATAAAGACTCAAATAAAGTAAAATAATATTTCATCATGGTGGTACATCAGGAACGGCATCTCGAAATACATGTTATTACCTCAAAATAACGAGATAGTGTGCTGTAATTTTATCTCACTATCTCAAAACAAGCTATTGAGTTGAAATAATGACTTACAGTGATTTTTTTTTATTTTATACAAATTGCAGTAAATACTTGCTTGAAAATGCTGTCTGATTGGCATTTTGTTTCCCTGCAATTTATGATTTTTGAATTTAGATTTTTGATGAAAAGGTCCGGTTTCTAACACTTCGTTTGCTTGAATGAAACCATGTGATATAACTGGCTGAAAAATAAGCAGAGAAATTGAATGAGTTTTCATTTTAATGACTCCATTCATAGAAATCAATTATGGGCTAGTGCAGAGCCAGCTTCCTGGAACTAGAGCAGGTTTTCCCAGAGGACTCGGCTTCTTCATCTGAGTGAAGTTTGCCAAACAGTGGCCTCGCGAGCAGCGCTGTCTCTCTCTCTTACTCTTTCTCACAGATGGCCTTCAGAGATCTGGGCACCATCACGCTGCGTTGTTGCTAAATCCAACTAGAACACTTAGGACCAAAAATAAACACGGCTCCTCGATTTCAGTCTCATTTCAAACGAACAGTTAATTACAGCGGACTTCTTCTGCACCGGAAACGGGCCGGGTCGGAAACCTCACCAAGGTTGGTAAATAAGAGCTCGGAGGCTTTTAGCGCTGAAGAATTTGCCTGGATTAGCGAAGGCTTTTGGGGAGGATTTCAGATGATTTTTCGTCCCAGATAAGAGCGCTCCATTAACTCAGTTTGGTTGTGTAACTTGTACATATAACTAGAAAATACACAAATAATAAAACGAAGGCAGTGGAGACGATTTAAGATTTGTTGAAATAAACAAGATGGAGTTTGAGGAGGTCGCCACAGAATAATGCAGGTTATCTCATATTAGTTTTCATTACAGATAGCTGCAGTGAAAGAGTCTGGGAACGCTTTTCCACTAACGAGGTGCTCGTTGGATAAGTAATCGGACCATTTTCTGACTGGGAAACACGGCTGTGGGGTCTCTGACTCATCCCATGGAGTTCCCATGGCAACAAACACCATGTGGTCATGTTTCAGTACCTGTTGTAGTCCTGTCCCACACTGTCACTGGCTTGTTCCTCTACTGTGTTCACCTGTTCTGTGCTAGTTCACTGATTTGTCTTGTTCTCTGCTCCTCTATTTCCTGGTTTTGATCCTGTATGTTTTCGATTTCTATTATGAACTTTCCTGTTTTATTGTTTGCCTACCTGGGCGCTTTCCTATGCTGAGGAATTTGAAGATGATACTTAGATTGCACTAACTAAAACACATGTTGAGTTTACGTCCTTTGCATCCATCACCAAAATTATACTGCAACCTGGAGAGGGTGGCATGGTTGGGGAGATCTTGTCACCATGACAACTGTAGCAACTCAAGTCATTTGCATAAAACAAAAACAAATGGGATTTAGGAATAATTGCTGCAAAAAATAAATACGATGACCCTGTAATGGGCTATTTAAGGTTTAGTCCTGCCCCACGCCCAGGATTCCTGGGATCCACCGTGACTTTGACCAGGATAAAGTGCTTACTCAAGATGAATGAATGGATCATGGAGGATCTAACCACATCACTGGGAATTGCTAACAAACTCTGTTTTAGCAGCTAAACCTTCAGAACAAACAGAGTTAGCAGTTAAAAGCATTTCAAAATTCTCTAATCATACAAAATTGCTGTCTTTAATGACGTCTTGTTCTGGGGGTAGACAAGAAAAGCTTTGAAAAGCCAGAAATACAACTTCCATGTTTCCATGAGCTTATCCTGACCCAATATTTCATTTGCTAGACGGTAAAGGAAAAACTTCCCAACCAAAGAGATCACAGCTACTCTGATTTCAGTCCGACAGCTCATCATTTCCACCCTCGAGTCAACACTCGGGCCGATCTGCACTGAGATAAAGACTGAAATTAGCTCTATGTGTATTGGATCATCAATTCTCCAACCCAACCCGGAGCATTTCCTCACTGACGCCATGTGAGAGGTTCATATTTTACCAAAACTAAGCCGCGGTGCTGTTAGAGGGCAGAATTTGTGGCTGCTTGTTGGACAAGCTGGATAAATGTCCAGCGTTCCCCATAAAGCACAGGAATGCGGTGTAGCTGTGCTCTGAGGTACTCAGATGTGAAGCGATCTGAGCAAAATAGTCTGGAGGCTCTTCATCTGAAGTGAAGCAGCTGGCTGTGCTGAAGAAACTTGGCTGGATTTAGCTGAATTTAAGTTTAAAGGGTTCAATGTGCAATATGTACTACTGCTGACAAATAATAAACGAAGAGAGAGAGAGAAACATACAATTGATATGGAGTTTTCTTTTAACATTAATGGAAGGAGTCTCCAGTGTCAGAGGTAAAGCTGCAAGTTTCAGTTTCCACCATGACATTGTGGGTTATTTCCTAACGTCTGGGTTTGTTTGGAGGAATTGTGGCTGTTTACATAGTTACTACAAAGGAAAAACAATCATGCTGAGTCAAGTGTGAATTATGAGTAGGAATTCTTTTGCACGTTCTGAACATCCAACTAACGACTGCTTTTAAACCTTGACACCGATCAGCAGAATGAAGTAGTGAAACAGTGCTTGAGATTACAATTCCACCGAGAGAGACGGAGTTAACAAGACGCAGAGTGTATACGGTCCTATATGTTCAAACACATCGAGGAGACACTAAAAGGGTAACACTGACCTCTTACTGCCATCTAGTGGACCCAGTATGTAAGTGCACTGCCATGCTGAGATGAGCAGCTCTCCCCAATATTTTTAAAGATATATTTAGAGCAGGTGTAAAGTGTAGACTAAATACAGACAGGTTTAGGTTTGTACTATATGATGTCCTAATTCTGGTGTGGATAAAAACATGACTGCACGTGCTTGTTTTTTGTTATTGCACAAATTTTGGTTCTGGCTTCATTTTTTTTTAATTAAAGGATAGAAGCAGAAGTGTGCACTAAATGATAATCAGCAGAAAGAGTGTCCTGTGCAAATTCCACATGAGAAGACTTGAGGCTAAATGAGACATCTGGAGACACGAACATGGAGTTTAATTGAATGTAATGGAGGAGCGAGTTTGCGTTAAATACATGACCCACTAACAGAAAAGGAAATATTTTATTCATACATTGTTATCGCTCTAATTTATTCATACAACCATGCGACTATTACTTGTACTGTTTACCATGTAGGAAATATGTTTTACACTATTCACTTACTGCTGTGATCTATGACTTTATATAACATATTATCATTAAAGGACTGTATTTGAATTAACTGGAAAAAGAAAGAAAATTGTTTGAGCATGTTGAGCTTGAGAGAGAGAAACAGGAAGAGAGAAAGATAGAGAGGGAAAGAGAGCAAGGCAGAAAGACAGAGAGAAAGAGATACAGAGACAGAGAGAGAGAGAGAGAGAGAGAGAGAGAGAGAGAGAGAGAGAGAAAGATAGGCAGGCAGAGTGATAGAAAAAGAGAGATCTCTCTATATGATAGTACGAGAGATAAAGACACAGTTAATATATAGAGAGAGAATCTCACAATAACACAGGCTTCAGTGACTGGATCCTGGAAACAGACACAGTAAGAGAGAGGGGTGGTGTTAACCCTAAATTACCCCCTACTCCCTATAGAAGTGCACTACGTAGGGTAAGAACCACTGTGCAGTTCGGGACAAAGCCAGGCAGAGGGGTCCCAGAGCTTTTCTCACCCCACTGAGCAGTGTGTTCAGTTTGGATTGGGATAAGGAGGATCCTTAGAGTCACTGCTGTGTGGAAACAAGGTAGGGAATAAGCTGTGTGTGCGTGTGTGTGTGTGTGTGTGTGTGTGTGTTTCTGTGTGATTACTGCATCTACTGTGACAACTCGTAATTTATGTGATGTATATTAAAAGGGGCGCAGAAGGGGTTAATATATTTTGTGCAAAAGTGCTGAAAAAAGGGGGAGGGCTTATTGTAAGAATAAGCTAAAATTATTTCATCCATCAGGTACAAAACACGCACACACACACACACACACACACACACACACACACACACACAGTGTCAAGGCTGGAAAAAGAGCAGTGTATGGGGACCTCATGGTAAAAAATAGAGTGACTTTAACATGAGAGGTGCAAAATCACCCTACAGCTGTACACACACACACACACACACACACACACACACAAACACACACACACACACACACAGGCTGTTTGTCATGCTGTAACACATGACATTTCATCATAAAACATTACTCTGATCTATTCAAAATGAAGACACACGGCAAACACCTTCAGCTAGCGATTAAAACTTTCTTAACTTTCTTTTAGGTTTCTGAATTATGTTTTTTGTAGAAGTTATATTACATTTGAATTTTCTGTTTTTGTTTGCTTATTTGTCTTTTGCTAATTGTAAAGAATTCTGACTTACATTTTAATGCATATTTTCCATTCTTCATCTTCTTCTTCTTTTTATTATTATTACACAATCTATTAATTGAATGAATTTAGCATATAATAATAATAATAATAATAATAATAATAATAATAATAGTAAGCAATACAGACAATGCTTTTTGCTTTAACAGACCAAATACCCTAAAGGTCACAGTGCTCAGTTTGAATCGGCGTGTTAAATATTAAGTTCAACTAATGAGACTGCATGTCATAATAACAAGATGATAACCCAAAATAAAAAGATATCCAACTGAAATAATGAGATACTCATTCAAAATAACAAGATAATAACTTGAAAGAAGGAGATATGTTAAATAACTTCAAATGAGATATTAAGTTGAGGTTATGAGATATTTAGATTATGAGATACTACAAATAACCTCATTGAAATAACATCATAACTTGAAATGAGATATTAAGTTGAAATAATGACATGCTACATCAAAATAACAATAATAACTTGAAATAATGAGATTGAAACAACGAGACATTACGTTTATATTAAGTTTATATGATGAGATACTGCATTTAACAAGATAATAATTTGTAATAACAAGATATTAGGCTTAAATAATGAGATACTATTTCTCAATAACAAGGTAATTTGAAATGAGATATTAGGATAAAATAATGAGATATAAAGTTGAAATGAGACATTACATTTATATTAAGTTTAGATTTAACAAGATAGTTATTTGTAATAAGATATTAAGCTTAAATAATGAGATACTATGTCTGAATAACAAGGTAATTTGAAATGAGATATTAGGATAAAATAATGAGATATTATACCAAAATAACACGATAATAATGTTAAGTTGAGGTATGAGATATTACATCTAACACGAAAATAATTCGTAATAAGAAGATATTACACTTAAGTAATGAGCTACAATGTCACAATAACAAGATAATAACTTGAAGTAGTGAGATATTAAGTTGCAATAATGAGATAGTACTTCACAATTTCTTGCAGGTCAGGGCTTAACAGAGCAAATGTAATCATTTTACAGCACATGCACTTGCTTGACATTTAAATGTCTAATTTTAGGAGTGATAACGTGAAGCTAACCACAGACTAATACTGAGACTATGTTAATGTGTACACCTGCACTAAACGTCCAGACGAACAATTCATTAACCACCGCCATGTCAGACAGTCTGACACTGATGACAGCGTGACTTTCGCGTGTCTCCCTATAGATCTCAGTTCCTCTCTCCGCGTCTCAGCTGTTGCAGCCCGTTTCTCTCACGTCGAGCTGTTCGTGGCCCAGAAGCGTGAACGTGGCCTCTGAGCGAGCAGCTGGCTCAGCCTCACTTTCTGGTGTTTACGCAGCTGTAGTGATGATCATAAAGAGACAGAACTGATGTCAGACACAGCTAGGTGTGTGTTCAGGGCTGAAAGAACTCACAGTGTGTATTTTTAGGTCTCTTAATAGAGTAAGGAATAAAAGACACACAACGTATAGCGTGGGAAAATAATGAACGATGAAATGGTGTGATGAAGCGGAGTTGAAGTCAAGCAAGGTAAGGATTCGTAATTGAGTATAAATTTCATATATTTGAATTAACCCACGTCCTGTTAAATACAATTCTTTTTTTTCTGTGGTCTGTTTAATAATGTGCATTATAAGTAATGCTAGTTAGGGAAAGTAATATAATGGTTTTTTTTATTACACAGAGACAGAGACATGTCTAATATAAATCCATTCCATTAATTGTTATTACATTTTTTATATTTTTAGACCCAAAGGCGCTCGTATGACATTAGTATATAACGCAGCTGCTAAACGGTTTGTAATCACATGACCCCACTTTTAGCCTCTCTTCACTAGACACTTGTGTATTACAGGACTTACTTTAATATAATAACTTGACATGAGATATAAAATTGAAATAATGAGATACTATGTTCAAGTAACATGCAAACTTGATGTAATGAGATATTAAGCTTAAATAAAATAACAAGATAATAGCTTACAATAATGAGATATTAAGTTGAAATAATGAGATTCTATGACAAAACAACAAGATAATAACTTGACGAGATATTAAGTTGAAATAATGAGATATTAAGTTTAGATTAGGAGATACTACATTTAACACAATAATACTTTGTAATAACAAGATATTAAGCTTAAATAATGGGATACTGTGTAAAAATAACAAGATAACTTGAAATTAGACATTAAGTTGAAATAATGAGATTCTATGACAAAATAACAAGATAATAGCTTAAAATAATGAGATATTAAGTTGAAATAATGAGATTCTATGACAAAATAACAAGATAATAGCTTAAAATAATGAGATATTAAGTTGAAATAATGAGATTCTATGACAAAATAACACGATAATAGCTTAAAATGAGATATTAAGTGGAAATAATGAGATACTATGTCCAAGTAACATGCAAACTTGATGTAATGAGATATTAAGCTTAAATAAAATAACAAGATAATAGCTTAAAACAATGAGATATTAAGTTGAAATAATGAGATACTATGAAAAAAATAACATGATAATAGCGACGAGATATTAAGTTGAAATAATGAGATATTAAGTTTAGATTAGGAGATACTACATTTAACAAAATAATACTTTGTAATAACAAGATATTAAGCTTAAATAATGAGATAATGTGTAAGAATAACAAGACAACTTGAAATGAGATGTTAAGTTGAAATAATGAGATACTGTGTCAAAATAACATGACAATAACTCAAAATAATGAGATATTAAATTAAAATAATGAGACAGTACTTTGCGATTTCTTCACAACTTATGGGTCAGGGCTGCACGGCATTAGCACTTTACACAACTGCTAAACTGCTTGTAATCGCATGACCCCACATTCGGCTTCTCTTCGCTAGCCGCTTATATATTACAGGATTTACTTTAAGCCTCTGTTATTTGTTTTTAAGCCCTTAATGGACGAGAGGTCTCTTGCACCGCTGACTCGCTTGCCTTATTCTGTGCCCACGTCCCAGAGGAGTTCGGATTAGTTACTTTTAGCTGTTCCATGTTCAAGGCTGTGGAATAGCTTTTCATGGCTCTGCATGATGTAATGCACTTATGGTTTGTCTATGGGATGAATCATAAACAGTGTCTGTATGGAACATAAAATAAAATCATTCCTGTTTTCTCACTCACCTGCCATTTTCAACACCACTTATCACTTAAATCGGCTCCACATTTACACACTAACACTTAAACACTACGAAAGAAATAATCAACCTGATGCATTTTAATCTTAAACACATCTTAAATATTTTAACTAGCTGTCATTTCCCAACCATAGTTGCTTGTTGGGATTGGTGCTGCACACGGTAACGCAACCCAAGCCGGGAATGTTGCAGGAACGCACTCGCATCACGCAATGCGTCTGCACTTGTTATATTTACTCCTCGGAGGCAGGATGCTATTTTGACCAGTCTGTTGCCAGATCACTTCATCATATATCACTGCCTGCTCGAGTTATTTCTACTGCAGGGGCTTTAAACACAGCTCAGCGTTGAGATCTTGAAAATCAGCCATGGCCGTGTGTTTGTTTTTCGTTTTTGATTTGACACGTTTCTGAGATTTTATGACGTAACTTCTCCTATGATGGCTGAGACAATTCTGCACGTGAGATTCACGGCAAACAAGCTATGAAATCGTCATTATCTTGATGTCTTTTTGATGCTTTTTTTTTTTTTTATGGAAAGCACTTCATGTAGGATTTTTTATTTAGGATTCTTGTTTTGTTTTTGTTTTTTTAGATTTCTTCTTCTTAATTTGTTAACTTGGAAAAAAAAATTGTTAGCTTTTGGACAAGTTTTGCTAGATTAGCTCATTAATGTTTTTGCTAGTTTAGCAAAATGACATTTTCACTTACGTTCAGCTCGTTCAAATCGTCACCTTCTGTTATTTTTTGCTACGTTTTGCCACTTTAATTTATGAGCTTTTACACACGGTGGAAGCGCGTATGTTTTTTCCACAGCACAAGAATCGTTACCTGACCAGAACACAAAGAATAAACAGAAACACTTCCCTGTGCTCACTGACACGAGAGAAATTTCTGTTTACTACTAAAACGATTGCTGTTATAGAATATGAATCAACAACTTCTGGCCAATCAGATTTGAGAATTTTACAGATAGTATAGATATAATTACACACACACACTGTACATACACTCTGAGTTTCCCAAAACCACAAAGACCATTGCTAAATGTTAGCAGACAATGCTAGAATGAAGTCATTGCAGTTTAAAGACCTTTATATTTTTGTCACAACCAGAAAGATAATCACAAACATTAGGATATATGTGGCAAATTAGTAACAGGGTGCATGTTTTCTACAGACTGTAGAGACATTTGAGTCAAATGCTCATTTCAGTTAAATGATTCATTGTGATTCATTCACCAGTTTGTTCAGTTGAATGATTTGCATAATGTTCAGTCTGCTCACAAGTAATGTAAAATAGCTAATGCTGAAAGATTCGCCAAGACAAACACTGACCTGTTGAACCAGAGAGGAGTGAATCTCATCCGTGATGAAAGATTCACTGAATCAAACAATGACCTGCCGAATGTCATATAGGACAAAAGATTCACTGAGTCAAATACTGACCCAATGAACAAGACAGGAATGAATTTTGGTCATGATTGAAAGAATCATTGAGTCAAACACTGACCCACTGACATCTTGTCCTGGGTCAAAAGAGTCAATCATTGAACGAGACAGCAAATATCAGCCATGACAAAAGATTCAATGAGTCAAAAAAATACCAAGTGAACCAAATGAGTCAAACTTCATAAAGTTGGTTATAGATGTACACTACCAGTCAAAAGTTTGGACACCCCTACTCTTTTTCATAGGTTTTTCTTTATTTTTTTAGCTTTCTATGTTGTAAAACATTACTGAATACATCAAAACTATGAAGCAACACGTACAGCATGTACTGAATTATGTGGTAAACAAAAAAGTGTAAAAAAAACAAAAACAAAATGTGTTTCATATTTTAGATTCTTCAAAGTAGCCACCATTTACCGTGATGGTACAATCGGCATTATCTTAACCAGCTTCA
>JAQQZU010024634.1:0-10938 GCA_030068025.1 Parauchenoglanis punctatus | reverse complement strand
TTGTAAAGGGTTTAAACAATGTTTTCCATGCATGTTCAATTAACCATAATCAATTAATTAACATGCACCTGTGGAATTTTACACATTTTGCCACAGGGTTTGGGGCTTGGATGGGGTGTATTTTCATGAGAAAGAGCTTCGGTCTAGCTATCATGCTCCATAGCTCAGACATGTAAAGAGATTGTGACATGTAGAGAGTGAGCAGGACTGAATATACTCAACAGCTTTGAGCCAATCACATCTGATATGCAAATTATTACAGTTAGTTACCTAGTTAACTAATGTTAATGATGAATCAAGGCTGGTTGTCATGGTAATGCTATATTTTAATAACATGAAGACTCTTAAAGTGAAATCTCATTGCTGTAACTAATGTGAGATAGTAAAAACCTTTAGCATAGAAGAAGGAGAACAATTCTCTGCCCAGCTTTGTGTTCTTCATGGTCTCCTTCAGGAAGTTCTCCTGTTCCTGCACTTCTGCAGGACTGAAGTTCTCCGACACGCCTGTCTTCCTCTCATAGTTATCCAGCAAAGTGATAAACGCTGCATATGTAGGCTTTGAGAAGAGCAACGCCTCATCCACAAACACAAACAACCTGGAGATACAGAGAGAGAGAGAGAGAGAGAGAGAGAGTTGTGTGTTTGAGTGTGTGTGCGCGTGCAAGTGAATTCCTTTTGGTTTGTGTGTTGTGTGTGTGCGCGGGAGTGTGTGTGGATGTGAGTGTGTTCGAGTGTGTGTGTGGATGTGTGTGTGTGTATTACGGTAGAGGTGACAGGTCTTTCTTCGTGTTGCTATCAGACTGGTCTATGAGGGTTTGAGGGTTGATGATGAGCTCTGATGCTGAGGCTTTGTTCGAGTCCAGAGAGTACAAAACCTCCGAAACCTCCTGAATCTCAGAATCTGAGGCTCTACTGCTGCTTTCAGAAGCATCTGAAACACACACACATCAGTTTTAACACAGGATTAACAGCTTTGTTTGCATTTGTCATTTTACTGTTTTGTACCTAATTTGCATTAAATTCACAAAATTGTGTAAACATGTTGATTGTGCACTGTGTTTCAGACTTACAGAGTAGCCCAGAGTAGTGATTCTGTCACTCACTAGTCTGAATGCAGGGTCAGTGTTTGTTTCCCAGGAAGATCCTCAGCTCCTGTTACTGAGGGGCGGGACTTCCTGTCTTACAGCCTCCGTTTTCATATATAACTCGTTAAACAACATCTTGTGAACATAGATATTCATGTTGCAGGACATCATAGCCTCAGACTAAATGAAGTGGAGAGGCTATAACACGTGTCTTACATTGTAGGCTATCTAATGAATGTTTAGAGTAACCCTGTAATAGACAGTTTAGATTTGATATCATACAGTTATCCAGCATACAGTCCAGCAACTCGATCTGAACCTGTATTCAACTGTGTTCGAGGTAATATCAGTAACCAGGTTGGCAGGTTTCATTGAAATCTCAAGCACAACTATGCAAAAGACATGAAATTAGCCAAAAAAATCCAGAAATTGGAAAAGAGAGACACATTTTTCTTCATTTCATTTTGTGAGCCTTTATGTGGGAAAACAAGTATCCATCCATCCATTATCTATACTGCTTATCTGTCAGGGTCGCAGGGAAGTGGGAGCCAATCCCAGAAGACTTGGGGCATGATTCCTTACCCAACGAACCTCTACCACCCCTTTCCCATGAAGGTAGTTCAAAGGCTGGTTCTGAGCCGGTCCCTAATCTCAAACCAGTTCTTTTTGTTTCAGTAGACAAAGAGCTAGGAAATTGGTTTGAGAGTGGCACCAACACTTGTCTAGAACCAAGAACTGCTTATGTCAGGGCCTTGGTTGGGATTATAATGATGAGGAATTGTTACTTGAATGAGCAAATGTTTCTTCTCAAACGTAATCACTGTCCATAGCAATCACAACAAGTAGCAAAAATGCATTGGACCAGTTGTAACTGGAGGCCAATGTAGGCTCACAAAGCCAGGAGCAGCACTTGTAAAGAGATGATGTAGTTTCCTATTGTTGATGTGCTTGGTGCTAGTGTTGCTAGGAAAGCAGAGACATATACAGACTTATACAGTGACGTAATGATGTAGCTCTGTGGTGGCTCTCTAGCCTGTAGAAAAGCAAACTGGTTCTTAGAAGTTGAACCAATTCCGAGACAGCACTAGCACCTGCCCAGAACTAGCATCTGGTTCGTGTTGGTGGAAAGGGAGTATTTGGGTTGTGCAACATCTGGAAAGGTGAACAAATCCATGGAACATCAACATTGGAACACTGTTCACTTAAAAGAGATAATTAGTATTTAAACAGAATGTAAAATGTGTGGAGTCTTGAATGAGGAGTTTATGAGGATTTGTTGAACAGCTGATATATAAATGGTGTAGCTTTGCCCCACCTACCCAACACTGATAAAGTGCGTTTTATTACAGCAGTAACACGGCATATCATTTATTCACTGTGTGAAAGTCTACAGGTGGATAAAAAAGTGGCCTTAATACTCAGTGCCAATATAAAGAAAACATCGAGGCCATGCTGATAACTGACTTCATGATAAACACTTCTAAACCTTTTTATACATTTATCTCTGATCATGAGCAGACTGTTTGATCTCTCGCTGCAAGGGAAAAGACACATGTTTAACATTATAAAGCTGAAATGAGTCTCAGATTTCCTTCATGTGAACTCATCAGCTAAAACAGCATTGATTGTGTACATATGACATTTATGAACATTATTAATACCTCTACGCTGGGCATGAACTTTCATTTGATCTTACAGAACTATACTACTGTTGTGATGTCATATGGAGCAACAACATAAAGCTCTCTG
The DNA here is from genome assembly GCA_030068025.1 of Parauchenoglanis punctatus. NCBI lineage: Eukaryota > Metazoa > Chordata > Actinopteri > Siluriformes > Auchenoglanididae > Parauchenoglanis > Parauchenoglanis punctatus. The sequence continues at coordinate 8,104 of JAQQZU010024634.1, read as the reverse complement.
TCAGAATGAGAAGTTCTGGCATAATGTTAGCTGGCTAAAGGTAATACTGTTAGGTATTGTACTGTAACAGAAAAAAAACAGAAGTTGTTGTTTAGAAATTATATTAATCACTGTATGGGTAATTTAGCACGTATTACAGAGATTAACAGCTTTTTTAGTTCTCTGTTTTCTCAGTGCAAGTGAACTAACAGGAGTAAAGTTTCTGAAATATAAAACAAACATAAACGTTACAGTAACTTGACAGTTACAGTCTAACATTCAGTACAGAGCCCCCTGGTGGCTACTGATAAAATAACTGCTTCTGGTGTGAGAGACCATCTTTGTGTGTGTGTGTGTGTGTGTGTGTGTGTGTGTGTGTGTGTGTGTGTGTGTGTGTGTAACATTGGAGTTTTACAGCTTAATGGTTTTACAGTTTTTTTAATTTATAGTTTTACAGTTTCACACTTGATGTGTGTTTTAGAGTAGATAGTTAATGCACTGTTGCACCTTAAATCGAGCAGAAAGCACTAACCTCAGTATCCAAAACTCAGGAAATATTTATTTAAATAAATGCTTCAAAATAAAATATTCTTTTGCCAGACACATGTTCTCACTGGGTCAAAATCAGCACATATTCCTATCATTACTGAGAAATTAGTATATTATAATTTTTTTTTTATATATATAAATACACACAATATTTATATAACATTTATTTTATGGACATTACAGTAGGGTGAGTGTTAATAATGAATGTTTCAATAGAACATTAGCACTAATAAAATATGTAGTATGTGTGTGTGTGTGTGTGTGTATGAGTGAGACTTACTGCCGTGTCCCTGGGTGATCAAGGTGAAAGTGACCAGAAGAAGCAGAAAGTTCCTCATTGTGGAAGTAACTTATCTGAGAAGAGCAGAATATCTCCAGAGATTTTATACCAACCCTGTACTGCCTTTATAGCTTCATAAAGCTCCGCCCGCATTGACACTAGCTCCGCCCACAACACTGCCCATATGAACTCCACCTTATCATATGTAGATGGAGTAAACATGTCAGTTTATCAGTTACACACAAAATGCATGTAGTGATGAGTATAAACACACACACAGTAGTTTGCTGCTTCTAAGTGAATGAAATGACATGATGTTCATCTACCTCTCATGCCTACAGTATATTACACACAAAGCACACAAAGTTTTGTCACAAAGCAGCTTCACAGGAGTATATAAATTCTGAATATAAACTTATGAATCAATTTATCTCTCTCTATCTATCTATCTATCTATATATCTATCTATATATGAGTGTGTATGTGTGTGTCTGTGTGTGTGTGTGTGTGTATATATATACTGTATATATATATATATATATATATATATAGAGAGAGAGAGAGAGAGAGAGAGAGAGAGAGAGAGAGAGAGAGAGGGAAAAGAAAAGCGAAAAGCAGATTGTTAGATATGCTCATTTTCGCCTAACGGTAGGGAACAGAGTATATTGTGTGCTGGGTGCAAGCAGGAACTCTGGCAATGTTAGCTATGACAGCGTAACTAAAAGGGAGAGCCAGAAGGTAACACAGATATGAGGGCCCCCTACTAGGACATAAAGTGGCCAGCCACTCCACCGTCAAGACACCTGAGTGAGTGTGTGAAAGTTCTCAGATCTGAATGGAGAATTGCTGGATTATTCTGTGCTTGTTCTTTCAAAGACTGGCTAAACTTACCAAGGTATGTGGAATGTTAGCTAAGGTCATACAGTCAATAAACTATTAAAAAATTTAGTTAGTGTTAACTGCTTTGGTGCATGCTATCACTCCATTTACTCATTTTGATTTGCTAGTTATAATATCAGTACAATAAGCTAGCTTTGCAAATAACTCTGTGCTGAAGGTCTGTTAGGACAGTTTACAGCAGAATAAGACGTGGCTTTACTGCAGAACTGTACAGAGCTTTAGACATGTGCTTGAAAGTGTGTGTTCATCAATCACTTCATCCCTCACACCCTTTATTCATCACCACTTATCTCCTATAAAATGCATTTACATTTACATGTACAGTACAGCATTTGGCAGATGCCTGTATCCAGAGCGACTTACATAAGTGCTTTGAAGTCTCTATCAGTAAATATATTCTGATACTGGCTCACTAGGACCTGGGCTAAGAATACTATCACACTAAAAACTGTTGGCAAGTAATACAGAAAGGTTTTTTTATATATATTACAGTGAAGAATAAATGCTAGTCCAAGTATTCGGAAAGAGGTTGGTCTTCAGTTGTTGTTTGAAGACACCCAGTGACTCAGCTGTTCGGACATCTAGGGGGAGTTCATTCCACCACCTTGGTGCCAAAACAGAGAAGAGTTTAGATGCAGGTCTTCCTTGTACCTTGAGAGATGGAGGAACCAGTCGAGCAGTGCTGGAGGATCAGAGGGAGCGCGGTGCAGTGCAGGGTGTGATAAGTGCTTTGAGGTAGGAGGGTGCTGGTCCATTTTTGGCTTTGTAGGCAAGCATCAGTGTTTTAAATCTGATGCAGCAGTTACGCAAAGCCAGTGAAGGGAGCGGGGAGTGCGGGGCAATGGGGAGGTGTGGGAGGGAAACTTGGGAAGGTTGAAGACGAGTCGTACAGCTGCATTCTGGATCAGTTGCAAGGGTCGAATGACACTCAGAGGCAGACCTGCTAGGAGTGTGTTACAGTAGTCTAGTCTTAAGATAACAAGCAACTGAACAAGTACCTGAATGGCCTGTGTGGAAAGAAATGGACGGATCCTTCTGATGTTGAAGAGGAGAAATTGGCATGAGCGTGGAAGATCTGCAATATGAGAGGAAAAAGATAGGTGATTGTCCATAGTTACACCAAGGTTACGTGCAGTGACCGAAGGAGAGATCAGAGATCACAAGATCCTGATGTGGAGATGAATCAGCTGGGATGAATAGCAGTTCAGTTTTGCTGGGGTTGAGTTTCAGCTGATGAGCTGCCATCCTCATCCTGCCATTTATCACAAGGAAGAACATTAGGAACATGAGGATCTTTATTAAGATCACATGAACTTACAAAAGTTATACTTACCTAGGGGTAACAATGAGCTCCTCAGTAAATGTTACCCTGGCGCTAAGTGAACTGGGACAAGATTTTCAATCTAACAATGCCCCCTTTTTTTCAAATACTAAAACATAAAATCTTGTCCCTTTGACATTGGTACAATAGGAAAACTAGGATTCATTATAGATTTCATCCTTTCCGCAATGAAGGATTGCAAACAAAGAATAAGGATTGGGACTCAACAGATAATCAACAGTAATGAGATTATTCATGGATGTGTGTGAAATGAAGAGCGTTCTCCGGCATTGCGCTCCCTACAGAGCCGGTTTGAAAGCAGCTGATACCCCTTTCTCCTGCTTGATAGAAGTTATTTCTGCAGTTGTTGTCGGAGCTCTCTTAAGTCGACTTGAATGAATCTACTGTGGCTGGTTAGTGAGGTTAGTTAGCAGTGCCATCTGAGTCACAGCGTTTACTTCTGTTGGTACGCTGTAAGCAACCTCGCCTACCTTCCGCGGATTCATAGATTTCAACAGCACCTGGTCACCTGGAACATAAGGATGACTAGGCTTCTCTGTAGGAAGAGGTAAAGAAAAAGACACATCAATATACATGTATATATTATATATTATATATTGTAGCATCTTTTGCCGTCCATCGCAGAAAGACACCAGCAAGAACCAGGGGCAACACAGGAGTCTTATGAAAACCCCAAATGGGGAAGCTCTTTATTAACAGGCTTGTGAAAGGGATAAGCTATTAAAAGAACTGCGCAGCTTCCCCCCTAGGAAGCAGTGCGTCATCAACAAACACAAGCACAACCTGGCCGACAAACGGCTGAACGCTATTAAAACCGTATCCATTCCGTGAACGGTAGATTTATAACTAAGTCCCAAAACACACACACCTAGGGCCACCTTAGATGGATTCGTCACTATTCCATCTGTGCTGATCACGTGGCCCAGGAAAGCTGTCTCCCGCTGAAGTACTTCCCGGGATGCAGTCGCAGGTTCGCCCTGCAGATAGCAGAGAGTACTTCGTGAAGGTTCACTAAAGCGCCATCAAAGTTCCTCACTTGCACGAGCAGGTCGTGCAGGTAGACCATGCGTTGTGAACGCGGAATGTCCACCAGCACCTTTTCCATGAGGCGCTCGAACATCGCCAGAGCGTTGCAAAGTCCAAACGGCATGTAGCGAAACTGCCACAGTCCTTGGCTGATGGAGAACGCTGTCTTTGCCCTGGCTTCCTGGGCAAGCTCTACCTGCCAGTACCTGTTACGGAGGTCGAGTGAGCTGAACTTGTCCTTTTTCTTAACCAGCACCACCGGGGATGACCACGGGCTGTCCGACAGCTCAATTTCAGGAAGACAGGAAAACTCCTGTTTCAAGCATTTCCCGCAGCTTGCCTCCTGAAGCTGTCCGATTGGCTAATGGTAAGCGCCGCGGGCGCAAGCAAATCGGCAGTGTATTTCCCATATTAATGTGATGCTAGACTAAGTTCGTGTGGTTACAATCCCGCTCCTCGGCCTCGAAAATGTCCATAGACTTATCCAAGAGGGCGTGAAATCTCTGCCTTTGATCATTGTCCAACCCTCCGCTACGCCATTTAAATAGTTCGTCCATGGCTTGTTTGGTTCCCCGTGCACTTCCCCCTGTGGCACAACAATGTCCTTGCAGGCCCGCACGGAAAAAGAAACCAGGGACAAGGATCGATCTGGACCACACAGATTTACCACGCCAAAGTTCGTGTGCAACTCCCCAATGGTGATATCCACAACAGCGCCCCATCCATCCATCCATCCATTATCTATAGCGCTTTATCCATCTGGGTCGCGGGGCAGCTGGAGCCAATCGCAGCATCTTCGGGCGAGAGGCGTGGTACACCCTGGGCAGGTCGCCAGTCCACCACAGGGCCAACACAGACAAACAAACACGCACGCTCGCATTCACACCTATGGGCAATTTAGAGTAGCCAGTTGACCTAATCTGCATGTCTTTGGACTGTGGGAGGAAACCGGAGCACCCGGAGGAAACACACGCATGCACGGGGAGACCATGCAAACTCCGCACAGAAAGGCACCCTGGGTAACCCGGGGATCGAACCCAGGACCTTCTTGCTGTGAGGTGACAGTGCTAACCACTGCACCACAGTGCCGCCAGCACCCCCCATTTGTCCAACAAATCTAGTAAAAAAATGTAAGGGTCCTGAATATTTCCCATGAAAAAGTCATGCACGTAAGCACGGTCCCCCACTGTTATGTGCACCGTCCTTTTTCCCCCACATGTCCACTTGCTCTCCGGTGACCGAAGATATCCGCAACACGCCGCCATCAGCACTGGCAGAGCGTGTAGCGTCCGTGCCAGGAAGGAGCCCACCACGAATCAATGAAACCGTAGCACCCGTGTCCACCAGCACATAGCACCGCACTAAATCAAGTATACAGTCCACATAAAGTCCCCTCTGGTGGCCCACACGGCCCACACGCAAATTACTTCCATAAATCGGGGATGAGTTGCAAGCGACAGGAGATGTATTCCCCACAATGCCTTCCCACCCTAGTTTACATAACTGCTGCTAGGGTACGGGGTCCTTTGGTGCTGGGGTGGGGAAATGTGCCCATGCTCGCCGCAACAGAAACAACCGAGCTGCTGGTGTACGAAGTCCACTGGCGTTGAAGCAAGGCAGTAGCGTGCGACGTGCCCATGCTCTCCACAATGGAAACACCGCCGTTACACCCCCATGCCTGTCGCTGCAGGCCTCCCTGGACCTGACAGGCCCTTTCGCCATCCTCCTCGCTGGCCACTTGGCACACACTGTCTATGGAGTGAACAGACGTGCCCGGTTCTGCCAGAACACCCTCAATGCGCTCAGCTTCATTCAGCGCCGCTGTTAGGTGCAGCCAGATGTACGTAGATGCTCTCGCAGGCACGGTGGTCATAATCCCCGTAGGAAGGCCCGTAGCACCAGGTCCTCTTGGCCCTCAGTGGTGAAATTGGGGTAGCTTGCCATGATAGACACTGCAGATCAGCCGCGAAGGTGCCCGGCTTCTCCTGGCTGTGTTGTTGCCAACTGGAGAGCTCTTCACAGGCGTCTTTCCGCGGCACGTGCTGACCAAAATGGCGTTGTAGCGGATGCTGGATCTCTGCCCGAGCGTGACTCGCACCACCGACTCCTCTTGCGTCCAACCCTGAACTTGGGCGGCGAGCCGGACTTGAGCGAGGTAAGCGTCCGGTGGACCGTCTCCTCTGTATGCCGGGATTTTCAGCGCACTCCACTGAACGTTCTTGGCCACGGCGGACGGCGGGTTTGCCCTTTCCCGCTGATCCACTGTCCATGGTGCGTTGGCTCCATCCGGCAGGTGGGTCATGATTCTCTTCTGTAGCCTGTTTCCAGCAGGAGGGGTTTCTCTCGACTGGATGGCTTCCAGCCGATAGATGAGGTCTTTGATCTCCTCCAAGAGCCCACTTCTGACACCAGTGTAGCATCTTTCGCCATCCATCGCAGAAAGACACCAGCAATAAGCAGAGGCAACACAGGAGTCTTATGAAAACCCCAAATGGGGAAGCTCTTTATTAACAGGCTTGTGAAAGGGACGAGCTCTTAAAAGAACTGCGCAGCTTCCCCCCTAGGAAGCAGCATGTCATCAACACACACAAGCACAACCTGGTCGACAAACGACTGAACGCTATTAAAACTGTATCCCTCCCGTGAACGGTAGATTTATAACTGAGTCCGAAAACACACACAGTAAACCTAAATATACCCAAACAATTCCCCAGAACATTAACTATAACTAAACACACAGAACTATTCACACAAAAACACATAAACATCGATGAACACCTCCCGGTCGCAAGCACGCCGGGAAAACCCCGTCCATCCCGGAAGCGTCGCTAGCAACGCTGTTACAATATGAACATGTATATATTCAAATCAAAATATTTGAATCAGTTATTGAACCAGTCACCTGTATGGCAGTGAAGTGTGTGACTCGCTTACATACCACCAATTACACAAAGGGATCAAACATCCAACTGAGAACCTGAGTTCTGCAAAATGATCTTAAAGGTGCATGGAAACACCATGAAAAACGCATGTAGGCTAGGATTTTTAGATTAGATTAGATTAAACTTTATTGTCATTGGGCAGAGTACATGTGCAAAGCCAAAGTTATGCAGTGAGCATGTAACCAGAAGTGCAAAACAGCAAAACACGTTAGGTGTAAAGTGCAAAGATACAGTGAGGGAGAATGGCAAGAAAGTGCAGGTGACATGTGAAATAAATTAGGCTGATATCCAATAATTATTAAAAAAAAAAAAAAGTCAAATTGCAGTCTAATTTTGTAAACACCTAAAAGAGAGTGAGAAACCATTTCCATGAACCTGCTTAACTGTGTCCTAAAAACGAGCAATGAAACCATGTGAATTTAATGAAAAAACTTTTAAATATTGCAAAAAAAGTTTTTACTAATACACACTAACACACCAGTAGCATACACTAACAAAAAATAACACATTAAATACCAGGAGAAATTCACAAACCCAATTAGAATGAACTGAATTACTCAGAGACTGAAACTAAACTATTTGACCTTTTGGGAAAAACGAGCTAAACTCCAGAGTAAATGCAGCGTTTTCTGGTCCTAAACAGACAGTGCAGTGTGGTGCACAGTGACTATCTAACTATCTATATCTGAGCACAGTGTCTGATCCAAAATTGACAAACACCTTGAAGTACAGATTCAGCGAGCACCGCTTGGCCATCGACACAGGCCGACACACACACACACACACACACACACACACACACACACACACACACACACACAATTCTACTGTATTGTATGTATTCTGTTTTTTATTCTTATGGTCTTTTACTGTGTTGTTAAATGTACATTTATTTCAATCTATTTATTACTTTAGTTGTTTTTCTGATTTGTTCACGATGTCTGTTTCAAAGCTTTAGTAATATAAGTCTTAGTAATTGTCATGCTAATAAAGCAAACTTTGAAATTAACATTGACAACTTCATTATGTACAGGTGAGAGGAAAGGCAGTAATTCTCCTCCTGTCCGATAGGTGGCAGTGTGAGTC
>JAQQZU010024633.1:0-10940 GCA_030068025.1 Parauchenoglanis punctatus | reverse complement strand
AACCGGAATCCATCAATTATTGTTGACTGCTGTTGGACACTGCAACATGATGCACCAGACATTGAATACAAAAAAAATCAGGAGCAAAACACTTTTAATTCTGTTGAATTTAATAGCTTATGCAAAACATAAACATGACTAAATGTGTTATTGTCAGTAAACATATAAATGTCTATTTCTCAATTCCTATGTGATGCAGTAAAACCAAAACTATATTTGTGCATACCCAGTAGGTCCCAGTCACAATCTGCAAACACTTTTCAGGAAGCAAGACTTTAAAAAAAAAAAATTTCCTGCAGTGTCATCAGTTAATTGTCCAATTGCTTTTGATACTGTAAAAATGAAGGAACAATGCAAAAAATGCCTGTAATTCCTAAACAGTTAATGCAATCTTTTTAAAATTAAAAAGTTGAAAGTCTTGATTGCTTAATTTCAAATCCATTATGCTGGTGTAGTGAGGCAAAATTATGAAATTGTGCCACTGTCCAAATGCTTATTGATGCATCATTGGTGGCTGGTGGTTTATTAAAATCGGGGACAATTTCCCATTATGGACATTTTCTTATTTTGATTTGTTCACTGTAGAACAACACTAAAGTCACTGAAGCTATGAAATAACACATATGGAATTATGTGGTAATCACAAAAAGTGTTAAAAAATTAAATGTTTCATCTTTTTGATTCCTCAAAGTAGCTTGGAATGCTTGTACGAGTCAAAAGTTGACACACCTATTTCAGTTTTTTTTTCTTTTTCTTTCTTTATTTATAATTTTATTTCCAAATATACCATACCAGTCAAAAGTTTTGGATACACCTACTCATTCATAGGTTTTTCTTTATTTTGAATGTTATGTAGCCCTATGGAAATTAGGTGATGTTAAGGTAAACTGATTACTGTAATAAATAGCATATATTGAATTAGTTCGAGAATAGAATAAATAAGGTTAAAATAGGTTAAAAACATTTAAGTGTATTTATGTTTCAAAGTTTATGTTTGGAGATTATTTACATGCTGGTAAATATATTTGTTAAAATACTAATTTCATAATGATGAAAAGGCTGTATTTTATTTTATGTTTTCTTATGTAAAGAAAAGAATTGTAGTCTATGTTTTAGGTTTTGTTAAATGTTTAAGCAATGAGAGCATAGCGTGAGGTCAAGGTTGACAGGAAGGGAGAGAAACGCGCGAAGAAGAACATGCGGGAGAGAACAAGTATCATGGTGAGTGTATTTGCTAGTTCCGCCATGTTAGTATATGTAAGTGGTCAGCTAGATCACCCTAAGTGACTATATTAGTGGTAAAGTGTGTCTGTGTTTTAGTAGAATTTCCGATAGAAGTTCTAAGTGCTTTGAAAACATAGACAAAAGTTTTGGTAAGCTAGCTGCATGGTAGCTAGTCGTGGCTGTGCTTTGACTGAGCTAACTGTTCGCGGACTGCCAACAACGGTGATAGCACGGAGTTTCCAAGACACGGAGGACACGGACTTCGACCAACAGCGTAGCTGGGACTTAGTAACGATCACGGATTACCTTTGCTGATGGATTCTATTTTTCCTCGCTATTCTGGATTCCTGTGCACGTGATCCACTTGCCTCGTGGTTCAGGTACCATTTTATTTGTTAGCCACGAAGGTGGTGAAGCAGCCATTTGTGTTTTGTGGCTACTACGCACACGAGCGACGTACAGGCCGCTTTTCAGTTTCAGTTGTGTTGAACGTTTTAGTTATTATTACAGACGTTAAGGTATTATTGTTTAAGGTTTTGAGTGCATTTAAAGGACTTTTATGTTTCTGGAATTTAGTATTGAAACAATGATTTTGAAGTGAAACAAAGACTTTGTATTGGCTAATTGAATATTGATTTAAATAAAGAGTGAATGATTTTGTACATATTGGAGTGTGAATTTTCCTATGGAGATCAGGCTAGAGTTAAATGTTTAGTTTGCATAGGTTAATAGATATTTCCTGTTAAAGGTAAAAACTTTAATGAAACGGAGAACCCAGGGTAGCTACCCCATCTAATGCCAGGAGGGCAAAGTGGCACTACAGTTATCTACACTGTAGAACAATTCTGAAGACATCAAAACTATGAAATGACATGGAACATTTATGGAATTATAAGGTAAAATGGGTTAAAGGGTTAAAAACAAAATATGTTTCATATTTTATTATTCATATTTTATTTCATCAAAGTAGCCACCATTTACATTGATGGCAGCTTGACACACTATTGGCATTATCTTAACCAGTTTCATGTGGTAGTCATGTGGAATGCTTTTCAATTAACAGGTGTGTGTTGGTAAAAGTTAATTTGTGGATTTTCTTTGCCTTCTTAATGTGTTTGAGACCATAAAACAATAAATACATAATATAAATACAGTAAATAGCCATATTTGACAACTGTAATAATCCATATTATGTCAAAAACTGCTCAATTAAGGAAAGATAATTGAGAGTTCATTATTATTTTTGTCATATATAGTGTCTTTTAAGTAATAAAAATGAAGAAAAAACATTGACTGGTACTGGTACTACCATTCTAATCCAAGACTAATAATAAACAAAATAAATACATTTCAGTCTACCAACACTGCTAAAAAGGACCTTTTTTGCTCCCTAACTTTTAAATTAAAACCTTGGTTGTTGCTCTGCCCTCTTGTTTAATTTTCATTTCATTCCCGATTTACTGATTGGCAATTTCTTACAAGGTTTCATCCTGTTCAGAGAACTACCAGGCATGATAAGAAGCCGTGCATCCAGGCAGGACAAAAAAAAGAATGAATTGTCCAATAAATATTGATATTATTTTTTCTTGCAAAATGCACCAAACAATCCATTCATTCCTAGTGAAGCCATGCATCCAACTGAAAATGAAGTGTTAAAAACCTCTTGTCCAAAGAGCATTCATCTTTCTTCCTATTAAAACAAGTACGGAAACACCTAGCAGACATTAATTGATGCACAGGCTTAAATGGGTGTTCGTTAGCTCTGTGTCAGGGGCATCAAAGGAGATTCTCCCACATGTTGCACAGAAAACAGTTTGAGTTAATGAATGAACACCACAAACAAATAGTGAGATACTTGATCATTTGTTTTTCTAAAATATTGAATTATACCAAGACTGATGAATAATATAGACACTTTGGAAAACATTTCATTCTGCCTGTGTGAGAGGTTGCATATGGGTAGAAGTGCAGTCAGTAGGATCGAGAAGAGAGTGGATTTAGCTTGAAAATTGGAACGAGTATAAACTTTCTGGTCCCCCCTGTTCCTTATCCTCTCAACACAGAGGAGACTGCATGTATACACAGATGAGCAACCATGGCAATTGAAAAGAGGCCAGGTAAACAGCATAGAACACACATATAAACAACAGTTTTACAAACAATTTTTGAAATTTAAATGAAGTTTGTAAGCTTTCTGTTGATGTTACATTTTTAAGAAGCTGCGCACTGCAGACAACCAGCAACAAACAAGTAGAAATAAATATTTTTGACATGAAAAGTAATCGACAGCAGTATCTATTCATCAAAAGAACTAGCACACACTAATTTCAGTGCTTAGATGTTTGTTTTATAACAAAATCTGTTGTGAATAGTGCTAAATAAGCATTAAACCACTTATGAGAACATTTAGCTGTGAGAGAATGAATAGATATAAGGAGAAACACCAAACTGATATGACTGCTTGGGCATTTCACAAAGATATTTTCAGCAACTTACAAACAAAACATCATAAACAGTAGCCTTGGCATCAGAAGCAATCTAACATTAGATTAACTACATCACAGAAACATGAAATATGTACTACAGAATGTCACTGTAACCATTACCATCTTAACTTTGTGGTAAATAATTTTTTTTTGAAAATCAAATAAAACAAATCAAGCAGGGTAAGCATCTGCTTACTTGCTAAGCAGAAATGTGGCTAACTCAATATCGGTTTTGAAAAGATTCTATTCTATGTTTATAGATATTAGTGTTAAGCAATAGATTAGGTAATACATTAAAAAAACAATTTAGTTAGTCTTATAACCCGAATTCCAGAAAAGTTGGGACATTCTTTATAGTTGAATAAAATGAAAACTAAAAGACTTTCAAATCACATGAGCCAATATTTTATTCACTCAATATATTCATTCAATATTTTATATTATTTATTTTATTCATAATATATATTAAAATAAATTGCTGAATACACATCTTTTTAAAGTTCTGTGTGAAGAAATGGAGAGAAAACACACAAAATTACATTTACATATTTAAGTTCACTGGCTGTTGTATGGAAATGGAAATGTTCTTACCTGTCTGTCTGAACTGCATGATAAGCTGAAGTTTTGCCATTATGGTCTTTAATGTCCAGGACAAAATTAATTCCACACAATTCGCATCACATGGTGTGCCTGTCTCAATCACCAAGATGTCAAATGTTTTCCAATGCTTGCAGATTTTCTCATCACTGAACAGAATATGGATAGCACACATTTGCAGTCTTCATGGAACATTTGCAAGCTCTTAGCTTGCAATTGGGGCTATATTTCCTAGAATCAGAAGTAGGCTTCATGTGGATCTGTAATCCATTTAGGGACAAAGTACACAAAGTACAATATCAGTTACAAGTTTTCACCAAGAGAGGTTCATCAGATGACACTGAAGATGACTTTCAGAGAGAAATGTTTGACAGACTTTTGGGTCCACATCCAACCTGAGCATGCTGAGCTGGCTGACTCTACTCGGAAACCATTATTATCACTGTTATCACTGTTATCATTTACTTGGTCTGAAAGAGCTTGAGAAACTCTAGCATAGGCCAACTGTGCTAAGCGGATAAATAGGCTTATATATATTATATCAAAGTGATCTGTCAAAGTGTCTACAGTTGTCATGGTGATTTGTGCAGGTGTTGTGTGTTTTTCTGTAGCCTTACTGATAGAAAGGAGTCAAGCTGGTTATGCCTAGGCATTCTTTTTAACAGTTGATTTCTGACATGGGGCAAAACTTCCAGGGTTATCGACCAATTGTGAACAAAAGAGTTGATGTATAAATGTGGGCTTTCACATGGTGTACGGCCTTGTGTGTTATTTATGTTTAGATACATTAATAAAATAAAGTGCTGTTATTCTTCTTCTTCCGGTTCGGGGTCACCACAGCAGGTCGTCTGCTTCATCGATTGGGCTGAGGTTTTCTGCCAGATGCCCTTCCTGATGCAACCCTCCCAATTCATCTAGGCTTGGGACCAGCACCCAAAGACACTCTAACTGTGCCCCCTAGTGGGACCATTCACACTCACAATCGCACCTACGGGTACTTTAGAGTAGCCAATTAATCTAATTCACAACTCCACACAGAAAGGTGATCGAGGGATCGAACCCAGGACCTTCTTGCTGTGAGACAACAGTGTTAACCACCATGCCACCCCAAAATAAAGTGCTGTTATTATTGTACAAAATTGCAACAGGAAATGCATGTCTCCAGAGACCTCTGTGTATATTATTTGTTTTTCAACCAGGTCATATGACAACTACAAACACATGCCTCCTCACTAATTTAAATTTCAGTCAGCCTAAAGTGGTTACCAGAACTAACAGAACAAGATAGTATTGTCAGTATCATTTTGTGAGTAGTTAAATTTGTACACAGGGCAAATAAATTAAGAATTTATATTGCTTTTTATTTCAAGCAAGAAGATAGAATGATGCCAATTTTCCAGGTACTCTAGATGTTAAATTTCAAAAAGCTAATTTCAAGGACATGTATGTAGTACAGGGTTAAAGATTAATGAATTAGTTTTATTTATTCATGTATTGCAAATTGTCATGAAGATTATTTTGAAAAATTGTAGCAATAATTAAACACAAACAATAACAAAATGATAGTAAAGATTATTTTAAAATAATCAAAAACTTATTTATTACTTATAACTTATAATTTATTGTTAGGAGAGTGGTTTGCATTTGTTATAAAAAAAATTAACAAACTGAATTACAAATTTAAAGCATTGGATGAAAAATTAAATTGTAACTGTTCTGTTCTTTTGGTGCTGGGATGATTTTGGTTTTGAGGCTTTAACTAATTTCCTGACAAATTACTAAATATTAGCGACATCTTATTAAATTTGTCGCATCAAAGATTTGTCCTCTCAGGAGAAAAAAAAATATGAACAATTTAGCTTTAAGGCATATGCAAAAAGAGAATGATTAGCATCACAGTTCCTGCCAGTTGTAACCCTGCAGGAGAAAGTGGAGTGTTTAACTGGATTTACTGTTCGCACCTACATCTAAAAGTGATCTTATGATGGACATTAATTAAAAACCCTAAACACTTAGATCTAATACAGTGACACCAACTGTACTTACAGCAGAAAGTAAATTTTTGTGCATATTGATGCATTACATTTTGACATACTCCTCCTAGACAGTTTATTGCATTGATTTGCTACACATGATAAGATGTTGCTAATGTTTAATTGTAAAGAATTTTTTTTATATCTTCCAAGGTGTTGAAATTGCAAAAAGAATAATTTATATGTCTTGCCATGCAAAAAGAAAGTGCAACATAAATTCTCCATGCATTGCTTGATGTTCTCCAAGCACACATGCATTGGTTGAGATCATTTCCTGTTTCCGAATCATCTGCCGGGAGTTCTGGCCACTGTTGGTGTTTATGCTATATGAGGTTTTTCAGCAGTAATTTTTGTTATTATTTTATTTTTTGCAGTGTTTTTTTTTTTGTTTTTTTTTTAAACGTTTGTCCTTCTGTTGCATTTTCATTTTTCTTCTTTCTCGCTTTCTTCTAACGCTCTTTTTCTCTTTTTCCATCCCACTCAGGAAGGTGCTGCTCTCATTTCTTGCAGCATAGCTCATAATCTCATGACTGGCCTAGGTAAACTGTGACAATCCAGAGCCAAGGCCAGGGAACAGACAAACAGGTTAAACTGACTTGCTAGCGGCACAGAGTCATCACTTAGGCTCCACCAAATTGAAACTGTGTCTGTTCCCCGAGCTAAATAAAAATGTGTAAATACTCAAAGTTTGTTCTAATAACCTAATTAAAATATATTTGGATCATACTGAATGCACAGCCAGCACCTTTGATCTAAAGCTAGGACTGTTAAATATTAGATATCTTATATCTGAAGTGCATATTGTTAATGAAATTATTACTGATCAACAGTTTAATGTACTGTGTTTAACAGAAACCTGGATCAAACCAAATGAGTATAGCATTAAATGAAGCTTTCATTTGGTTTACAACCATCTCCTGGTTGTAGTTATATACACCAGCCTCCTCCAACTGGCAGAGGAGGCGTTGCAGTTGTTTATAATGATAAACTAAATATCTCACAAAAACCTGGACATAAATTTTAATGCCTTTGAGATTCTCTATACTAACATAACATATGTAGCCACTAAAAATAAGTCTATCCAGTCATTTCTGCTAATTATAATTTATAGACCCCAGGGCCAAATTCTGAATTCCTGTGTGAATTCGCAGATTTCATCTCAAACCTGGTTGTCTCCTTAGACAAAGCATTGATTGTTGGAGACTTTAATATTCATTTCGATGACCCAGAAGATCCTCTGAGGACAGCGTTTGTGTCCCTTCTAGATTCAGTAAGAGTTGCGCAGAATGTAATAGGGCCCACTCCTGATGATTGTCACACCCTTGATCTAATACTGACTTTTGGATTAAGTATAGAACATATTAATGCAGTTCCACAGTCTGAGACTATCTCAGATCATTATCTCTTCTTTTAAAATGTGTCTTAGCTACTGCACAGAGCTTTCAGTGATCTTCCTGAACTATCACCTCTGATTGCATCAACATCGGACTCCACAGAACTCGATCAGGCAACTAAATGCTTAGAGTCAACATTTCACTATACACTAGATAATGTAGCCCCCAAAGAAAATAATTAGAGAGAAAAAATTAGCACCCTGGTATAATGATGAAACACACTCTTTAAAACAGACCACTCGCAAATTAGAACGAAAGTGGCATCAAAATAAATTGGTAGTATTCAATTTAGCATGGAAGGAGAGCCTACTGAGCTATAGGAAAGCCATTAGTGCTGCTCGATCAATGTATTTCTCCACTCTAATAGAAGATAAACATAAATAATCCCAGCTTCTTATTTAATTCTGTGGCTAAATTAACTAGGAATAAGACTGCCACAGAAACGTCCATACCATCAACATTCATTAGCAATGACTTCATGAATTTTTTCAATGAAAGAATTGACAATATCAAGCAAAATATACAAATTATGAATTTAAATCCAGACAATATTATAAGCAGCTCTGTAGCCATCAATATAATTATATCACATCAGCCATTAGAATGTTTTTCTCCCATTCAATAGACTGAACTAATCTCACTAATTTCCTCATCAAAATCATCAATCTGTGTATTAGATCCTTTACCTACATAATTGTGTTACTCAACCTTAGTGCAGCTTTTGATACCACTGATCATACTATTCTCCTTGAAAGATTAGAGAAGGTTGTGGGAGTTAAGGGAACAGCCATCTCCTGCTTAAGGTCATATTTGACTAATTATCAGTTTGTTGATATAAATGATGACTCCTGTACACATAGTAAGGTGAAGTTTGGTGTTCCACAAGTTTCTGTTTTAGGTCCAATGCTTTTTTCTTTATATATGCTACCTTTGGGTAATATTATTCATAAACATGGTATTAGCTTTCACTGTTATGCTGATGACACACAATTGTATGTTTCAGCAAAGCCAGATGAGAGACATTAGCTTAATAAAATTGATGAATGTGTAAAGGACATTAGAAAATGGATGCTTACTAACTTCCTTCTACTTAATTCTGATAAGTTATAAGTACTAAGACCACATGCAGCTACAAGCAAGTTTTCCAACTACATAGTAACTCTGGATGGCCTTTTTGTTTCACCATGTGCCAAAGTAAAAGATCTTAGTGTGATTATTGACTCCAACCTGTCATTTGAAGCTCATGTAGCTAATATCATTAGGACAGCCTTTTCATATAAAAAATATTGCTAAGATAAGAAATATGATGTCACTGCATAATGCAGAAAAACTAGTTCATGCTTTTGTTACCTCTAGGTTAGATTATTGTGATGCCTTACTGTCTAGATGTTCCAGTAGGTGCATAAACAAGCTCCAATTAGTCCAGAATGCAGCAGCAAGGGTCCTTCCTAAAGCAAAAAAATATGAGCACATCACCCCTATCTTATCTACACTGCATTGGCTACCAAGCAAATTTCACACACACATTATAAAATACTACTGTTTACCTATAAAGCACTGAATGGTCTGGCACCTCAGTACCTGAGCGAACTTCTGGTCCTTTATGACCCCCCATGCCTACTTAGATCAAAAGGTGCAGGCTATTTGTTGCTGTCGCCCCCACTCTCACACATTCACACTCGTTCATAGCTAGCCTTGCCGGAGTTCCTGCTTGCACTCATCACACGATATACTCTGTTCCTTACCGTTAGGTGACCATGACCATACCTAACAATCTCCTTTTTCTCTTCTCTCTCCCTCTCTGCCTTTCTGCCTTTCTGTTGAGCTAAGTTGTAATTACACTATACCATGTGACTCAAATGAGGATTGGTTCCTTTTGAGTCTTGTTCCTCTCAAAGTTTCTTCCTTTTGTCATCTCAGGGAATTTTTTCCTTGCCACCGTTGCCACAGGCTTGCTCATTAGTGATATTGTCACGCTTCCCGCCGTCACAACTATAACAACGACCTGAGCAGACCGTTACTACGGCAATGCTATCGGATGTTCCTGCAACAACATCCGGAGTCAAAGCCCCACTTCCGGGTCACGAGATAAAATTCACACTCGTTACAGCATGAACAAGCCATTAGAGACCACAGCAGCCATGCAGGAGCTCAAGACCATGATGGGTCAGCTAATGAACACAGTACAGCAACAACAAATGATGCTACAGGGACTGAGAGATCACTACGCCCAGCTAGCCAGGGAGGTCCAGAAGCTTCAGGTTTCCACTCCGTCAGCATCTGCAGCACCCACGCATCTACAGCACCCATGCATCAACTCAGCAGTGCTACGGCCACCCCACCTCGGCCATGCGTAACGGCACTTGCCCCTCCACCCGTTTTCATGGGTGACCCTGAGGCCTTTCAGGGATTTATTACACAGTGCACCTTGGTCCTGTGTCTCCAAGCCCTTCAGTTCCCTGACGAAGAAGCGAAGGTAACTTATGTTATAACCCGGCTCGGAGGCCGTGCACTAGATTGGGCTGCTGCCATGTTGGACCAATATGACCCTGACCTAGACAACAGCGCAGAGTTCCTCACTGCTATTCGCAAGGTTTTTGGCTGAGGCTCGCCCCAAAAGAAGGCTGCCCGTCACCTCTTCCAGATCCATTCTCGATTACGCCATCGAGTTTCGTACACTAGCTACCCAGAGCCGATGGACTAACATCGCACTTGCCCTGGCCTTCTACCATGGCCTCCAGGAGAACATCAAGGATGAGTTATTCTACAGAGACTGGGGCTCAGATCTTGGTGAGCAAGGAGTGCCAGTCCACTCTGAGAACAACCCCAAACCTATGCAAATCGGTCACTCTCATCTCTCCAGGGACGAACGGTCATGATGCTTCCAGGAAGGGCTATGTCTATACTGCGGACAACCGGTTCACCTTATCCAGTCGTGCCCCGTCTGACCAAGGAATCCCAAGATGTGAAACTTCAGCATCTACCCGTGGAACTTTCAGCATGGGACTTTTCCAAGATGGCAGCGTGGGAGTAGCACGCAGCGGCCACTCCGGATCCGAAATGCTGCTTTTTTTGTGCTATTTGTTTCTTTTATTGTTTCTTGGCACGACTCGGTCGGCCCATGGACATCGGAACAAACGGTGTTCATGTTTACCCACGGGAAACATTACTGGACATTAAGAAATACTCAGAAACCGAACTACAGG
>JAQQZU010024632.1:0-10942 GCA_030068025.1 Parauchenoglanis punctatus | reverse complement strand
CAGGACAATGCAAACCCACATACTGCAGCCATTACAACAGCATGGCTTCGTCGGAGAAGAGTCCGGGTGCTGAATTGTCCTGCCTGCAGTCCAGATCTTTCACCTATAGAGAACATTTGGCACATAATTAAATGAAAAATACATCAAAGACGACCACGAACTCTTCAGCAGCTGGAAACCTATATCAGGCAAGAATGGGAACAAATTCCAACACTAAAACTCCAGAAACTCATAACCTCGATGCCCAGACGTCTTCAAACTGTTTTGAAAAGAAGAGGTGATGCTACACCATGGTAAACATGCTCCTGTCCCAACTATTTTGAGACCTGTAGCAAGCATCAAATTTGAAATAAGCTCATTTTGTGCATAAAATTGTAAAATTTCGCAGTTTGAACATTTATTATGTTATCTATGTTCTGTTGTGAATAAAATATTTGCTCCTGTGATTTGAAAATCTTTTAGTTTTAATTTTGTTCAAGTTTAAAGAACGTCCCAACTTTTCTGGAATTCGGGTTGTATTAAAAACAGCACACTGTTAAATTCTGTCTCAGAAGATTTATTGGCTGGGCTTTTGTTCAGTCATCTAACAAGGTCACTGTCATGATCCTTCAGAGAAGAGCTTATAAAATCTGTCCTATGACGTCTACCAAACATAAACCTTTCTGTTTATCTGGATGTTTGAGGATTTGCATGGTGTCTTGATACTATTTGTCAGCAGCTACTCCAATCAGTAAAAATCCTGAAATCTGACCGCATCAGAGCAGCATGTCAGAGAGCATTTCTACATATTTTGAAACAGAAAAAAGCTTGAAATCTTTTTGAAATGTTTTGCAACATTAAAACTAAGTTTTGAAGGCTTGTGTAATTTCTGCAAACATTATTTTGTATTTGAGTTTTCCTTTTTCAGAACTGCAGTGTCCTTTTTATAGTTTCATCAACACATTTTCAGACTTTGAAATTTGTCACTGTTCTCCTGGTATATTTACAGTGGTTTGTTTTCCTGGTTTGAAACCTTGTAAATGGCAATGTGCTGTACATAACTGAAAAAAAGTTTTGAAAGCTTGAAATCTAATAAAAAGGTTCTGCAAGATTGAAACAAATTTCTGAAGGTTTGCATAATGTTTTGATAGGCTGAAATAAACATTCAAATTTCTGCAAGAATTATATACTTTGTAGATTTCCTTCTTCACAACTGCAGCATTCTTTTAACAGTGTTTTGCCTACACATTTTTTATTAGAGTTTTGTATTTGTCACTGTTCTCCTGGTGTTACCCTAACCTTGGTGTTAATTTGTTTTCCAGGTTTGAAACCTTTTAAATGGTGATTTGAAAACTAGTGCGTATATGTTGGGAAAAAGTTCAGAATCATTGAAACTTTTGAAAGGGCAAATCTTCATTTTGAAACTTTTGCAGAGTGCACATTTGCACTCGTGTTGCAGGCGGTGAGTTAACAACACCCACTTTTTAGAGCTTTGCCCACACACTTGCAAGCTTGTGAAGTCATTTGTTTCTGCCAATGCTGTCTCACAGCTCTGGCTTAAAACTCAAGGGGAAAAAAACCTGGGAAACTAAAGTATGGGTCATTTGCTTGTAACTTATTGCTTGCTCTCTGCCAAAGTACCGTCCTCTCACACGTCATATTTGCCAGGTTAAGTGGGCTCTGTGTGTTGTCCAGCTGTCCACAAGCGGTGCCTGTGGCAGGCATGGACGTAAACACTCCCCAGTTGATTAGCTCTTTTTTCTTGACAAAGTTATGGTTGGGAGAGAGAACCTTCAAAACTTTTTTTCCCCAACATACAATAATTAGTTTTCGGCTGACTATTTACAAGGTTTCAAACCTGAAAAACAAACTAAATAAACCAGCAGAACATTGACAAATTTGAAACGCTGCAAATGTGCTGGCGAAACACTGTAAAAAGATTGCTGCAGTTGTGAAGAAGGAAAACTCAAATACTAAATAATGTTTGCTGAGATTTCAGTAGTTTTTTTCAGCCCATCAAAACATTGCGCAAGCCTTCAAAAATTTGCTTCAGTCTCACAAAACCTTTTTTATTAGTTGTCAAGCATTTAAACACTGAGTTTCAAACCTTTTTCCCAGTTTCAAAATATGGCATGATATTCACCCCCTAATACCCTTCAAACCACAATCACAACTGATTTAATTCAAATTTCAGTATTTGCTTTTAAAAATCACAAAGCGGCTTTGTAGAAACCTTTTAGATCCTTAATGATCTAAATATCCCTTATATCTATTAGTCATAGACAATAGGTGTAACGCCCCGAGAAAAGCAAGAAATGTTGAGAGGATATGGCTTCAAAAAGGATAGTGGAGTTATAAATCATTCTACAGAAAGTGTAAATCTAAATTATCCTTTAGGCTTGTATGAATTTTCTATTTAAAATGTGATAAAGGATTTAATTGTCCAGAACTGTTAACCTAAAAATGACAGGAAAATGAGCATTTCCAACATTTAAGTTTTAAGGAGAGTAGGGATGTAATAATATAAGTCGGGAACTGTGGAAGTAATGGAAGCTTAGCTGGATGGTGAATTTTTAAATGATTCTGCAGTAATATGCAGTAAAAGGTTAAAAAAACATAACATGACATTTCAATATAGTCCTTTTAGAAATCGGTTGTTAAATGTCTGCATGGCCAGCATTTTCTTTATTGATGCTGCTCAGTGTTCATCAAGAGCACCAGTAAAAAAAAAAAAAGAAAATGCTGTTTCTATTTATCATTACTATTAACGGTAATTGTAAAGTATTAGATTTGAGATTTATTGTAGGCCTTCTTTTTGTCTCAGAAACAGTTTATTTTTACCTTTCTCGTTTTGACCATTTTCAGCTGAAATTTTTAATAGACATTATTATTTAAATATAGTAAACCAATGTTAAATGTATATACTTGTCTAATGTTAGCTAAATTGTGTTCCCAATGAACTATGAACATCTCCAAGCATCTCAACATGGGATAAGATCACGTGAAATGGGGGAAGGGGGCATGGCTTCCAGGAACCGCCTGTTAATAATATTCAAAACACGTGCATACATCATTCCAGATTCACATGTTTTATTGGGGGTGAAAAAGACTGCTTTTTTTGGTGTATTTTTGGTTGATAACGCTGACACGTGAGTTACATAGCTTATAGTTATAGTTACATAGCCAATACTATTGAAGGAGTTTTGAACATTTAATATGCTTCTGGTAGTATTTGTTTAAATGTACACATGTTATCAGATCAAGTACACAAATTTTGAGGAGGAAATCAATTAAAATTATTCTCTCTGTAGGAATAAGGTAAAGGATTCTAATAGCTGATGTTACTATATAGGTTGCTTTATAACTAGTTATCAAATTGTCAATCAGAATTTTCTGCTTTTTACTACTACATACAGTAGTTATTTACACTTCTGAGGTGGTCTTGTTCCTTATTAACTTTGTGTTGTATCCTGGATAATGTTTTTTGTTTTTTGTTTTTTTTAGATTAGATTTTTGTTCTTCTATAAGTATGGAGAGATATGCTGATTAAGCAGAAATAAAAGCCTTACTATAGTTAAGAAGGCTCCCCTTTGATGTAATTTGGACATCTAACAGTTTAATGCAATTTACATTCTAACTTTCAAGTAGCCTATTTTAAGGAGGCAAGTGAGATCATTATACCAGGGTGCTAGATATGTTTCCAATAATAATAATTATTAAAAAAAAATGGGGCTAGTTCTTCTGTCTAGGGCCCTATGAGCTCGATGACGTAAACAAGCTGGAGTGAAGCCGACCATATCACAAGGTCTGGTCTGAGGGTTGTTTGCTGTGATTTCAGCTGGGAAGCAGAGCCTCTGCCATAAGTCTGCCACTATCCCCCTCACACGTGCACACACACCCCAACTACCTGGTGCCGAGTCTTGATGTAGTGAGACTGGCTTGACCGTCACCTTCCTGGATAAATGATGATGCCAGCAAGCAGGGTTAAGGGGGAGGAAGGGCAGTGATGCTCATCCACCAACTTTCCAGCAAGACACCATAGCACCTAGTTGTGCAGCCAGGTGTATCGGCCTTGAGTGAGGCTGGTCTTGCAGTCCACCAGTATGCATTTTAATGTTGATAGAGTCGGGCAGAGGGAGCATGTGGCGTCCTCTCCGTACAAATGGCTGAGATTCTTTGATATGGCAGGACACTAGCAATCTTTCTTTCTCCACTCTTTCCCATTTCATCCATTGCCCTTTCCTTGCCTGAGCCACTGCCTTTGCTCACCTTGCTGACTCCTTCTGCTGATGTATCTCTTGTACCGCAAGCCTGAGCTTCTGGACTTGTTCAGCTTGATCTTCATATGAGCCGTCTTGATATTCTCTTGAAGTTTTCTCAACAGCTGTACAGTACAATCCTTAGTTATAGTGAGTGTTGAGGTTGTCCAAGTATGCTCTGATAGGCAGCAGCCTCAATCCAGGTCTTATGCACTGTTCCACAACCACCCATTGAGATGCTCTAATATGACCTCCATGGCCATGGTGAACGCTAGTTGGGAGGTGGTACAGCCGGCCGTGATGACCACTTCCAGATTTTGCCATGCTGTGGTGTAGTCTGCTGTCATCAGATATAGCTGCACGTCCTGGGACTAGGCCTTGATGAGTCTGGGAGCCTGAAGAAGGCAAAAGCAGCCCAGAGGAGGTTGTAAGACTCTTCACAAATTTGAAGGGAACTTTACAGAAGCTTGTTTTTGTCCTTCTTCCTTCCTTTCTTACCAGTAGGGGTGGATGGTATAAACGGTCAATGATATAAAAAGTACACCGGTATGAATTTGACCTACGGTATGGATTTTGACAATATCGTGCTGACCTGTTTTAATGTGGTGTTCAAAATGTTCATGACATTGTATGTGTTTTAATTTGCATATTGAAATTTTTAATTACAACATACATAAATGCTACATAAAATACGAAGGAAAAACACAGCCTTTTTAACCTGATTAACACCGCATCCTTCACATTGCACTTCTCCCAAAAACTGTGCACTTAGAAAAAAAAACACTAAGATAAACAGGCATCACTTTGCCGAGAACTGAGCTAGGGACAGAAAGGTTCAAATATCACTTCAGAGATATGGAATTGGTACAGATTTGAAGTCAGATGAACAAGTTTATGCTAAATATAATGCTGTTACATCCTTAGCAGAAATTCGCCAGTCAGAATTATGTCATTTCCGACCTCGGCACATTCGAAAGATGAAGTGGGAAACTGTTCATATTTTGTTAGCGACGAGTTAGGCAGCAAACTTGGATGAGTGATGTGTATTTTCTTTCTCAGTGAACTGTTTTGTCAGTGTTTTAGATTAAATAAATGAATGTCTGCATGTTGGTTACTCTAAAGTTAATACTTGACTATACAGTAGGAATGTAACAATAAATTGTGCTTTGATATATTGCATTACAAATTTATGACGGTTCGAATCTATGGAAATAAAAATCAACCGCGATTCATCTCATCATCTTTTTTTTTTTTCATCACCCCCAGCCCTACTCTGTACCATGTGAAATATGTCCTAGTAATACACTTTAGAGAACAGTGTTTTACCCATTCAGAAGCATTTATATTAAAATTTTAAGAAGTATACCCCGAACAGGGAATAAACCGAAGGAAGAAGATACCTCAATATATATATACAGTTATCGTCCATGCTTCAAATTAGAACGTATTATAAATTTTAGGCCATACTTCTCAGCCCTGCTCACCAGGTACTCACACTAGACTATCTATTAATTTCTACCTCCTGCACTTGTGGGAATGGGAATTGTTGGAATACTTTTCTTCCTCTCCACCACTCCAAAGCATTTCGGTTCATAGCTGTAGATTAATTCCCCTATTCGTTCCAGCTTCTTTCGTGGTGGTGCTTCTGAATGTTTAGAAGATGTTGTATAGTTCAGCGTTGACCTCCTCCCACACTGACTTTTCACAGACAAGACTTTTGGCTTGTGTGAATCAAAATATTCACTCAAAGTATTCAGTTACGTGATCGAGTTCTGTGGCTTCAGAGGGCAAACTAATCGAAGTCTATATATCTGGGAGATTTTCAATAAAGTTGATTGCAGCAGCCAAAATGTTTGTATATTTGATGCAGTAACAAGGCAAAGTTATGTTATGTTATGACTAAGATGCATTTTAAATGAAACGAGGTAGTGATCAGACAGAATTTTAGCCTGGGGTAGTTTGATTGTTTTCCAAGTTTAAACCAAATGTCGGTATTAAGTCAAGGGTGTGTCCATTGTATTATGTTAATTATATTCTGAATCAGTCTTATTGAGTTTAAAATAAACACAAATGATGCTCTCATCTCAGTCTTCTGGTGAACATTTATCATGGTGTACAGTGAGCATCTAACAAGGTGTCCACCAATTATCGGCCTGACTGATAATCAAAGCTGGTATTCATCATTTTTACAATTATTGGAATAAGCACTTGAACTTGTTTTCTTGCCAATAAAAGCACTATTTATGTATGCACGTATCAGACGCAACCATGATAAAAATCCAACACTTACGTAGTCTGTCACAATGTCCCAACCCTAGTTTTATTGGATTGTTTTAAACATTGATGGCGTAACGAGTACTTTATAGCCAACCAACACTTTTGTAGTCTGTCTGTGCATCCCACCTGCAGTGCTATTGGATTTTCTGTGTTGATGAGAAAGCAGGAATGAAGCAGACACCTGTATTTCCTTCCACAGTGAGAGGAAAGGTAAGAACATGTCAAGGTTTGACAGCGCAGTTGGCAAAAAGCACAATGGATACAATGACACAATGGTCATATAATTTCACTTACTCACTGGCGCACACACACACACACACACACACACACACCTTGAGATGATGACTATGGAAGAGAACATTCTTGAGACTCCTCAACAAACATGCATACAATTGTGGTCAGAGGTTTATATACTGTACACTCATGGACAATGAATGTCATGGCAATATTAGCCTTTCGGTGATTTCTTTGAACTGTTCTTTTTCTGTGGAAGAACGATTACACAACATCCATAAAAAAAAACAAGAAGTTGGTGTGAAAGTTTTAATTTGTTTTGGGTTTTCTGAAATTAACACAGGGTCAAAATTGTACATCCAGGGATATAAATATACATGCACCCATTTTGATTATTAATGCTGAAATTTCAGAAATGTCTTTTAACTTGCCAGGGCCTCTTGACTTCCTGTTTCATGATTGACTACAGCTGGTAGCTTTTCTTTGCACAGTTTAAAAAGTGTTTGTTTGACAACTACAAGTTAAGGTGAGGTGTAGCAATTTTGCTAAGGTATGGAAGAAGGCCCACACAGTCACCCTCAGCTGAGAGTTGGTTCAGATGGTCAGGAACAATCCAACTAAGCACTGCCTGCCATGAACTGGAAGCTGCAGGAACACTGTATACAGTCAAGTGAGTTTTACATCACCATGGCCTGACAGGCTGCCGCCCAAGACAGAAGTCCCTGCTCCAAATCTTGACTAAAGTTTGCAGCTGACCACATGGACAAAGAAAAAGCCTTCCGGAGGAAAGTTTTATGGTCAGATGAGACAAAGATTGAGTTGTTTAGTTGTTGAATTGCCACAATGACCAGAGATGCAGAGGAACATTGGTGGTAACATCATGCTCTGGGGCTGCTGCTGCCAGTGGAAATAGTGCATTGCACAGTAGATGGAGTAATGAAGAAGCTCAAAATTCTTTAGCATAACCTCAAACCATCAGCTAGATGGTTGAAATTTGGACACAATTGGGTGTTCCATGAGGACATTGACCCCAAACACACATCATAACTGGTTGTGGAATGTATAAAGTGGACTAACATTAAGCTTAAAACTGATCATTAATAAAGTTTTAGATCATTGATAAAACTGATAAAAGAGTCCTGACCTCAACCCTATCGAAAATATATGAACTGTGCTTAAAAGTTGGGTCCATACCAGGAAACACATTTAATTGAACTCTACCAATTCTGCCAAAAAGAGTGGTCAAATATCCAACCGGAATTCTGCCAGAAGCTTTTTAATGGCTACTAAGCTTGCTAAGGGACATTTAAGCAAATATTAGATGTGTTGTTTGTATATTTTTGACCCTGTAGACATAGTTTTGCCCCCTGTTGATTTCAGAAAACCCTAAATTAATTAAAACCTGTTCACCAAATTCTTGTTTTTTTCTATTTTTTCTTACTTAATATTAAGATGTATGTTGTACAATCATTCTCCAGAAAAAAAGGTTAAAGAAATCATTGAAAGCTCAATATTGCAATGACATTCATGTCCATGATGACTGTATTTAAACAACCGACCAATATAGATACAGCATAGCTATACAACATTTGGGTTTGATAGTGTACATTGTGAACTATGTAACTAGACTGCAATATTTTTTGTATCTTGAGATTTCTGTGTAAGTAAGAGAGTTAGTCATCTTAATGACATGAATTTTATATTAGACACAACTATATATTAGGACATAGTCCAAGTGAACAGTCTCTTTCCTAGGTTCTTTAGGTGTCTTGTTCCTTCTGTCTTGTTTGTATTTATTTTGAGTAGCACACATTATTTTGCCTCTTCTTTCCTTGTGTGTACTTCCATACGGAGATTGAGAATTGAGTCTTCGTATGTCAGGGAAAACAGTAAACAACAGTGTGTGTTGTAAATGTGCATGTAGTTTTGTGTTTATGAAAAATGGAGATATTGGAAATCCTGTTCTCTTGATTTGTCTGTTTTGACATATGTCTCCATGTATGACTGTAAATGAAAAGCTTCAACATGTCAACAATTTAATTTATTCTTTGTTAAATTAACATGCTTTTTAATCAGCTTTTTATTAGCCTTAGATCACATTGCACATCTGCCATAAAGGTCCCCATAAATAAGCCATAACTATAGAAATGATACTTTATTGGCATGAGCACCTTAGTATAAATCTGTGATTTTACAGTTGCACTTTTGTCAGAGGTGCTGCAATAAAAAAATTAATTAAAAGTCACTGACCATTCAATGCAGAATTCAACAGCGCTGTGGTATAAAGATCGATAAGCAATGACAACCAAACTGAATTGTAGTCCACCATTTCGTTAGCTAACTTGCTATCAATTCATTCTGCTTGGCCAGTTATGAGAAAGTACAGTAAACACACAAAATTTTTTTCTGTGGTCAGAGACCAAAATTTATAAGATACAGTAATGGTTGAGGAGGGTGGGGGTTTTGGGGAGGGTGAGGGCCATATGTCCCCACAAGGATAGAAATATTTAACAGTTGTGGCCTTGTGGGGACATCTTGCTGTTCTTATAAGGAGACGTTTTTACAAAAACTGCAATTATTTATCAAAAAAAGCTTAAAGAGCCAAAAGACTTTATTTTGGTCAGTTAGGTAAGGTTAGGTATAGGGTTAGGCATTGCATTAAGGTGTGTTACTAATTCTGTCAATTGAAGGAAGGTCCTCGCAAGCATAATCAGACAGGAGTGTGTGCATGTGAGTTTGTGATTCATGGCTCCTACAAATACACACTGCTGCTTAAATCAAACAGAATCAACATGAGGTGGCCCAGCTTGCTGTTCCCACGGCAACGCTCAGCCAATATCGACCACAGAGCAGGGTTGCTATGGAGACTTGAAACACTGGATGCCTGAGGGTTTTGGGTGGGGGGTGATGTTCCATTAATCAGCACCATCGAGAGACAAATAGAGCAGCGAAATACAGGAAGGAAGAAAGAAAGGGAGTGGTTGCCAGGACAGAGAGATGGAGAAAAAGTGACAAAGAGAGAAAACGTGATTCTGTCAAATTTAGACACGCTTTTAAAAGTGCATCTTTTTTTTCTCACTGTTCCTCTTTTTTACAGTGTTCATTATTTTATTTTATCACTGTTTCTCTTTTTTACTGTGTTAATTCTCTCTCAGGTCATCTTTGATGATTCACTTTTGTGTATTTATTATTACAGGACACAATGTGAATTGTAGGCTCTGTGTGGTATGATATCTCTTTTGCTACTTTGTGTGGGTGTGGGTCAGTGGTGGCTGGTGGTTGTAAAAGTAGGGGAGGAAGGAATGTGCGCTTGGTGAAGTTTGATTGTGGTGGTCAAGAGTTGGTGGGGGCATATGCGGCCTTGTAAATGCCAGACATGTTTAAAGCAGCAGTAACGAGATTTGTTTTAAAACTAGTGAGCTAGCTACATAAAGACAGGCAAAACAAAAAAACAGCACTGTAAGATAAAAGCTTGCTAGCATTCTAACTGGTGTCTTTTGGGGATATAGTTGGCAATGTTGTGTTGTGAAAATTATTTTTACTGTCAAGGTGTAGTCTGACCAGAGAACTATAGTGCATAGCTTTGCTAGCTAGTGGGAATGACAGTTGTGATCTGGACAATCCCACATAAAAGTTCAGAGAAAAATAAACTTCAAAGAGAAAAATAAATACATGTACATTTTATACTCCTGAGATTCTCCTGAGATTCCAGTGATCCTGACCCCTTCTGCTTTCCGGACCTACCTAATCCATCCTGATGTCCTACTTCTGGTTAGAGTCATCACTTGGAAACCACTTGCTCCTGTTGAGGATGGAACCATATGAACTGCCTCAACATACACCTAAAACTGTGAAGACGGCAAGAGTGGTCCTGCTACAATGGCATAAGACTCACGAACAGTCCGCAAAGTCTTGCACTCAAATCTTGACCCTATTACAGAAGTGTGTTAGTTGTAATTGCACTATCCAGTGCGACCCAAATGAGAGGATGGGTTCCCTTTTGAGTCTGGTTCCTCTCAAGGCTTCTTCCTTTTGTCATCTCAGGGAGAATTTAAGGAACTCTCTAAAATCCCTGTCATTAGGGGGATATATATATATATATATATAAGTCGAAATATACCCTAGCCTAGTCACTTACCTATCCTAACACAGTTGTAAAATCATAATCTAGAACATAAAAACACAACTAAGCC
>JAQQZU010024630.1:0-10944 GCA_030068025.1 Parauchenoglanis punctatus | reverse complement strand
CAGCCAGCTCGCCATTCCACCGCTGAGAATTTAGGATCCTGTTGCGCCATTGTTTAGTGTTGTCGAGTGTACCTCTATGTGGTCACTATTGTGCCGGGTGACTAGCACCCGTGAAAAAGGGGTTACACTTGTGTAGACAGCCAACTTGCATCCGGAGTGGTACAGTGTGTAGGATGACCGTGCCTTCCCCTATGGGGCTTCCATCAATAGTATGAATGCGAGGTGGGTCGTTGAGTTTGAGGAGAGGGATGCGGTGTTTGATAGCTGTGGCGTGGTCCATGAAGTTACCGGATGATCCTGAGTCAATCATAGCTGTGAGAGAAAAGATCTCATCAGTAAGGAGGACCTTTATAGCAATAACAAACGGAGGTGAAGAGACGTAAGAGGGTTTACTCACCGCGGGGTTCTTTGAAGAGGTTGGCGAACCCGGGGTGGGTCGTCTGTCACGGCGAGAGTTCAACTAGGGGCAGTCGGTGACATGATGGTCAGGCTTGGCGCAGTGCATGCACAGTCCCTCTCTCCGTCGGCGGTGGCGTTCAGCTGCTGTGAGGCGAGTGTTACCCATCTGCATGGGTTCCTCAGTCGCCACCTGGTACCGAGTTCTACCGCCGGCTTGCCGATCGGTGATTAGGTTATCCAGTCGAATGACTAGATCAATGAGAGAGTCTAAGGTGGCAGCCTCCTCCTTGTACGCCATCTCTCTCCGAATATTTTCATTGAGTCCTTGGCGAAATATGGCTTTCAGGGCCGGCTCATTCCAACCGCTCTCAGAGGCGTAATCCACTGCAGGTCGATACCCCTGGCGAATGTTCAATAGTCTCTCGCCCACCTCCTTGCCTGTAGGAGTGTTGTAACGAACAGCCTCTCAAACTTCTTTTGTTCTTAACAGCTGAGTTACTAAAACGCACAAAGGGTACTGAAAAATGAAACTAACATTGAGGAAACGCCCATAATCAATTACCCATACAGCACGGCACAACCGCGAGAAAAACAACCGACCACACAGTTCAGTAAATGACGCGCCAAGCGCTGTATATTTTCCCCACACTCAATATCCCGAGAAACACCAATCCCCTGTATTATCCCCCCTTGAGCTCAGTCCATTGAAATTACACTAAAAGTCCGATGCTGAAGGAAATCGATGACACTATCCCCGCCTCGCGTTACAGTCCTTACATCCAAACCAGGAAACCGATATGGAAGCGCGCGTAATCCTCCTTCGGAGACGCTATGTGGCTGGTATAATCCACCAAAAAAATATGGAAGGAAAAAAGCGATCGCGTGCTTTAAGGGTATACCCAACAACAAAAAAATATGAAGCGACCTCACCGCATCGGTGGACTGTAATCAATCGTCGGTTATTGCCGCTGCATATCTGTTTACAGGAGACGCGCGCCCCCGCTACCCGAATCTCTCCGTCGTAGCTCTCCTTTGCGCCTCGACCGCACCCCTCTAAATAAACTTGGCATGTCAGGGAATCGGCACAGCGGAAGGGCCAGGCCTCTTCCGGCACGCCCCCCCCGTACCCCCCCCCCCAAACTATGCACGTACAGCGTCCCCTTGCAGTTTTCTCGAAACAAACAGCGGTGAGCAAAAAAAATTTATAACAGATAAACATATGCATGTAATTCATTGTGCATACACATGACATATAAACAAGGTATCACGTGATACTATGAAACATTCAATTTAATGGGACGATGTCACAGTGTGATCAAAGACTCATTTAAAAAGTGAGATTAATTGTTCGTATGAGGAAACTGCATCTCCTCCTTTCTCCCATACCCATGCGAGAGCAGTTCCAGTGGGAAAACTCAAAAATTGAGAGACTCGAGCCTGGTCACTCAGGTCCCCTTGTGCTGAGAAGTATAGCTGACATTGGAGAAGGAATCCCCGACATTGTGTGGGATCTCCATGGAATTTCTCCAGTTTATTAGGTATCATGAGCATCGGTGGTGGAGGAGGAGCCAAAGCTGTGAGCTGTTGTACTAGATGAGACATGCTGGTGGTAAGTTGTGAAACTCGTGTACTTAGCTCCTGTAATTTGCGGTCCTGCTCCCCGATGAATCGTCCTTGGGCAGAGAGAGATTCACAAAGCGCCGCTGAGTTTGCTACATCCATGTTTTGGCGAACCATTCTGTAATGATAGCCAGGCTGTCTGGGATGCAATCGCAGATAAACACAGAATTTAATAAACACTTAGGCAATGGTACAAAGACGGCAGGCAGAAAACACCACCGTGAGACAGGCAAAAGGTCGAACGATCAACAAACAGGGTAGAATAGGCAATCCAAACTCGTAAATAGTAGAATATCAGAAACAGGGTCAAAACCAAGGATGCAATCAATGCTCGGCAATAGACTAACGCAAGGCAAAGCACTAATGCTTCGTGAGGTGAATAGGTAACTGAGAAGTATAAAAGAGTTAGTGAGGGAGTGAGTGTGATTGGAGTCACCTGCCACTGTTTAGACGTCAGGTGACTCTGAGCGTGGGAAAATGTCCGCCATGTTTTGTGTATGCTGTGAGTCTTGGGTGTTGTAGTCCATTTCGTTGTCAGAGTTCTCGTGTGTGTGAAGGTCCATTTCAATGTCCGATTGTGTGTCTCAGTTTGGAGCCGATTCCATGTCGCTGTTGTGAGAGATCGTAGTGGCAGATGGGGGTGTGACACTAACTTGGGAGACACGGCACAATAAATCAAAATTAAAGTTAGTGACTAGAAAAATTCTGATATAAAGAATTTTACCTAACAGTCGCTAAACAAAGCATCTGTTTCTTATCTGAACCCTTAAGGAATACACAATGACATTTGTATTCCAATGTATAAATACTTTTAGACTTTCAGCAGTAAAATCACACTACGTTTAACACGACCTTGTGTCAGTTTGCTCATTCTTCAAGTGCTTGTCACCTTAAGGAAGGGAGAGAGAGATGGTTGCAGAGTCTGATAGAGATTGCACCTGATCAAAATTCTAACAATTTGGGGGCTCGTCCCGGGATACAGACCATAAGGTGAATGACAGGAATTTTCCATGTTTATTTTAAGTCTCTCACTTGTGGGCTGTATCTCTGTTTATTGCGTATTTAAGTACACCTTAAATGCAAGTTTTGCAGTGGTGTTTCCCTGCACACTTAAAGTAAACACTGGTTATAGCACTCTGAAGGTGCATGACTGTTTGTAATAGTCAACTCCTGATTGAGAGTTTGAAGTATCTAGATCTCTCTCTCCTTCTGAAGTGTGAAATTGTAACTTGTATGTACAGCCATGGGTGGGACAGGGTCTTCCTTACCTAAGCCAAATGTAGGAGAAAAGCCAAAAATTAGTTATATCACTGTGGCTATGGTGTCAATTGTGATACTTTTCTTGATAATCTACATGGCTGGTCAAAGGATATGGGACTTAATCCTTTTCCTAGAGATGATAGTTTTGCAACAGAAGCATTTAGATCTGCAGCAGTAATGATTTATGATGGTTACAGGGATCCTAATTGGGATTATACATAAATGACAAAGTCTTTCGAGGTTTGAAAGAAACTAAAACATGTATGGGATAAATTCCAACAATGATTTAAACAACAAACACCAATAGTAGTCGATGAGACTACAGTGCCTCCACTGATAGTGACGATGGTGGCAATGGGTAGGCTAATCCATGTATTCGGCTGTGCAAAGACCACAGACCAAACTGCAAAATCTGCAACACTTTATCTGAAAATACCGGACACTGAGAAATCAGCAGGAAAGGAGGTAACTACTGCTTTTCCATTTGCAGCAATGTGAGAAAAGTTGGTTCAAGTTCACCCACCTAATCTATCTGATATAACGCAGATCTGTAACAATTTGCCTGATCCTAGAAATGCACATGATTTTGTGGATACTTTAAGATAACTTACAGGCCCAGGCCCTGAGGCTTACTATGGTGGGCCTAATGAAAATGACTCCATAGGAATTCTCGGATGGGAGTTCGCCCAACCAGTCTACCTGTGTTTTGTGGACCTAGAAAAAGTCCCTCTCAGGGTTGGGGGTGAGATCCTGCCCCAAGTGGAGGAGTTTAAGTAGTTCAGGGTCTTGTTCACGAGTGAGGGAAGAAGGGAGCGTGAGATCGACAAGCGGATCGGTGCGGCATACGCAGTGATGCGGGCTCTGCATCGGTCTGTTGTGGTTAAAAAAAGAGCTGAGCCATAAGGTAAAGCTCTCAATTTACCAATCGATCTATGTTTCTACCCTCACCTATGGTCATGAGCTATGGGTAGTGACCGAAAGAATGAGATCATGAATACAAGCGGCTGAAATGAGTTTCCTCCGCAGGGTGTCTGGGTTTTCCCTTAAAGATAGGGTGAGAAGTTCAGTCATCCGTGAGGGGCTCAGTGTAGAGCCACTGCTCCTCCGCATCGAGAGGAGTCAGATAAGGTGGCTAGGGCATCTGATTAGGATGCCTCCTGGACGCCTCCCTGGTGAGGTGTTCCAGGCACGTCTAACCGCGAAGAGGCCCCGGGAAGACCCAGGACATGCTGGAGGGACTATGTCTCTCGGCTGGCCTGGGAACACCTTGGGATTCCCCCAGAAGAGCTAGAAGAAGATGTGTCAAATTAACACATCTGAGAACCTGGCCTCTGACTTGACAAGGACTTTGTAATGTGTGGTGTTGGTTATATCTTGGTCTTGCCCCCCCACCATACTCTGTATTGACACACTCCACTGGCTGTTGTCTTGGTCTTGACTTGGTCTCGCTTAAGGTGGTCTTGAACCCAACACTAGTAACAGGACTAAGGCAATGTAAGGCAAAATAAATAATTAACTTGGACTTAGAATATAATAATATTTGCTGTTTTGACTATTATAGGATAAAGGCTTTATTAAGTTTTGCTTTGTTTTTATACCGGACATATCATGTTATCTATGACTAAAGCAATCTATGACTTAACAACTCATCCTTGGAGTGCAGAGCAGGTGAAATTTTAGTTTATTTAATAAAATGTATTCTTTTTATATTATGATCTGGGTTGTGATGTTGTTTGCCCTTGATTTTTCATTATTCCAAGTTAGCCTGAACATCAGAAACAGATGAGCAAAAAGTTAGGCCAATTAAAACATGACAATACTTTTCTGGCTATGCCTAGGGGGAATGAAGAAAAGGCAATTATCACTGTTTGTTAGTACTGTCTCTAAACACATGCAATATGCCCTTTAATTTATTCTCTAAAGATACCCAAAAGACCCAAATGACTGGTGTGACAAGATTCCTGAGAGAGTGCAGGTTCAGTAAACAGGCAAAACTGGCAACAGTTGCATGGGTTCTGTATGCTCAGGAAACCTCACCGGAAAACAGTGAATGTGCAATCAATGAGAAGTAATTGTAACTTAAAGATAAGGCAGAATCTATACAACGAAATGTCAAGTGACGAAAGATGAATTGTAATTGTGTTTGTTCATTCTTTCAGTAGGCTAGCACTTCTGGAAAGACTGATATGTTGCAGTTAATTTGCTTGCGTTTTGTTCCTTCAAATCATTCAGCTCCTGTTGTAAATCAAAAACTGCAAAGGAACTTGTCAGTGAGCCAATCAGATTCCACAGACGGCCTTGGTTGAGTTTTCAGACGGTCAACAGGCAGTCTCACTCACTGCATATACACGTATACTTGGCAGTAATTACTTATAGTATATCTAAATAGGTTATATATTACTAAAAGTATACTACCTGGTTAAATAGGGTACTAAGTAGTATAGTTGATGCACTACGGTCAGATGATGGACACCTCAACATTCAAGTTCAAATTTATCTATGTACATTCTATAGTAGCTATTCTGTAAAAAAAAAAATTAACAATACTGAAAATGTTTATCACATTCTCAATTATTCTCCCTGGAATAAAATGCTGACAGTTAAGTTTGAAGTTTCATACAGAAAACTGTGTTCCAGGATTTTTTTTCTCTTGGAGTTTTCTTTTTTTTTGGTATTTGGTAATTTGGCAATGCATTAGTAACATTAACAACCATTTGATTTTAATATTAATTACTTACTTTTACTTAAGTAATAACTTACTTTCACCAGTCAAATATCTCAAAATAAAAGCTGGTTTGTTCACTGATTTGCCAAACAACTGCAAATAAAAGAAAGCTGGTCACCATATTGTTCATTATCTAATAGCACTTTTGGGTAAGACACCATATCCAGTTTCTCTGTCACCTAAATCCCCTCCTTTTACTCCAGACTCCTGTGGTCATTTGCACATGAAAAACAGCTGCATGCAGAAATTTACAGGGCCAAGTACTTTCACTCTCCACACCTTAGTGATGGAGGAAGAACAGAAGCCTGTGGGACCATCTACACTTGCTCCCAAGTAGATATACTAAATTTAAAGGCAAAACTTAAAGACTTTGCTGAAATATTGTATAACTTACTGCAAATTAGGTGATTCTTGATTCTTAACTTTAGATAAATAAATAAATAAATGATAAATTTATATTTATGTCATTTGGCAGACACCCTTATCCAGAGCGACTTACATGTCTCAATTGTACAAGTGAGCAGTTGAGGGTTAAGGACCTTACTCAAGGGCCCAGCAGAGGTGGCTTAGTTTAATTTAAGTTTAATGTCAATATTTAAAAGTGCTTATCCAGAAAGGGCCAGTGTGGGTGCAGGTTTACTGAGGGTCTATTGCAATCAAAGATCAAATGATTAAACAGGTGGAATTAGGTGTAGCTCCTGTGGAGGATATTCAGAAAATATGACAAGTATCATATTGTTTATTATAATGTTGCTCTGTTAGTAGACAGTACACAGATAGCCATTTGAATCATAGAAAAGATAGAGGGAGAGAGTCAGTCATATATTAAGACCAGAGTAAACCTTATTAGTCTTATCTTAGTGATCTTGGGGGGGTTCAGAGGTGAATTTAAGAATTAGGAGGACATCTAGTGTCAGTGAAGGAAGTAAGAGTGAAAGCGATAATGTAAAATTAACCAATGGGAGCAGGCCAAAATGTCCCACCTTAGGGGTTTTTAAGATCATGTACTGGGGTCATTCTTCAATGCTCATTCTCGAGATTGACCTCCTTTATTGCTTAGGTATATCTTTGTAATAAAGTTTATTAGTGATTTTAAGAAGATTTGGTTTCTTTGCTTATCCTGGAACCTATGTGGTAGAAGGAAAGAATTCTCCATGACATTTCTGCTAGATTGAAATAAAAACCTGCACCTCCACCAGCCCTTTGTGGATAAAATTTGTGTGATGGCAAACTAGAACCAAATGTGCAAAGATGTTTGTATGTATGTGTGTAAGTGTAAGTTTGTGTGTGTGACATTTGATTAGAATATGAGACGCATTTGATTAAAATACGAGACAGGTGATAGACGGGTAAAGCTAAAATAAGAAACAAAGCATGTCCATATGTGAGCATGTGTGTCTAATGTGGAAGCATCCCCTCCCAACAGCTCAGTGTGTGTATGTAAAACTGCAGCCAGAACACTTAGAGCAATGCCTTAATCATAATCTAACTATGCTAGCTAATCTAACTCTGCAAAATGATAAAACTAATGGTAACATGACATATTGAGAAAGAATTAAAAAGGACATGAAAGCAGAAAATGTAATACACCGTGAAGGCATGGGACATGTGAGGGCAGCTTTGTTCCACATGAAAGTCATATAAGTTGTCTCATGTAAGGCTATAATTATAATCTATTTAAAATCTAGAAGCCCCAACCCCAAATAATCATAAAATAGGATCATTCTAGGAAAAGAAGGGCAAATCGTGCCTATTTTGCATGAGTCCAGTGAGTGCATTCAGCTTTTTAACCATACCAGTGTTTAAAAGAGTTATAAATTATTTCCAAGTTCACATTATCCTAGTATGATTAATAAATGGGTAACAATGAAAATTTTGCATCAAATTCTTTATATAGTCCCAATCATTGTCTATGGTTGTGTTATTGTTCTATGCAAGTTAGTGAGAATTAGCTACTATTAGCTATGCAGATTGCAGATTTCAGATGCAACATGGCTTTGAAATTAACAGTAGAAGTTTGAATTCAGTTTCTACACAAGTGTTGCAAAATCCAAGATTATCAATTTGAGCATTTTTTGTAATCTGTATTTAAATAAATAATTGCCTATGTATCCAGACTTTTGGGACACCCTGTATAGCAGAAACTTGGCAGCTTCCCATCAGCTGTTTTCTCCCCCACTAGGACAAAAAGGCCAACAATACCATCTGTGCCCGCAACCTATGGACCGAAATTAAATTAAAGGGCTAAGGGAAGTTAAATTTAGTGTGCTGTACTTC
Source organism: Parauchenoglanis punctatus (assembly GCA_030068025.1). Taxonomy (NCBI): domain Eukaryota; kingdom Metazoa; phylum Chordata; class Actinopteri; order Siluriformes; family Auchenoglanididae; genus Parauchenoglanis; species Parauchenoglanis punctatus. The sequence goes on along the minus strand of JAQQZU010024630.1, from coordinate 2,663 downwards.
ACTGTACTGGACTGAGAGTCTACTGTGCTGATGTAAAGCACTAGACAATCCTCCCCATTCACTACCTAGCACAGACAGAACGGACCCCAGCCCTCTCTCTGCAACAAAATGGGGAAGAGAAAAATTAGAAGATCAAAGTCAAGGGACCCCACAAAGAGCCGTATTAACCCTCATGAAGGCCTGCTGGCACTGCTCCAACCACTGGACCAGATCTGTTGTCCCCTTTTTATAGTGAGATTCCTCAGCAAACTAGTGAGATCTGAATAAACAGGCAAAAACCTGCAATAATATCCCGCCTCCACAGGTACTGTCTCACCTCCTTTTTGTTCTTGCGTCTCATGCAGGCAAAAATTACAGCAGTCAATTATTTTGGGGACACACCTGCCTATGACCCATGTGAAAACCTAGATACTGTAGCTCCACCTGTCCAGTCGCATACTTTGCCAAGTCTACAGTGATACAGACCTTCCTCAAAGACTTTAGGACTCCCCTCACATGCTGCAGATGCTGCTCCCATTCGTTAATACAAACTATTTTATTGTCTAAATATGTAGTGGCATACGTTCTACTACCTAATCCATTAGAAGGCTTGGGGAGTAACGGAATACATGGAACAGCTTTACGTAATTAGGATACAAAAAAGGTATCTGTATTCTGTTATAGTTACAGGAAAAAAGATGTAAACAGATTACAGATACCTTTACTAAAAATGGGGATTATTTACAGGATTACAATATTATGAAATGTAGGGGGTGCAAAAAATTAATCATCAAAATCAATAAAAATCGATAATAAAAATAATTGAAATGGTGGAGCAGAAACATCAATACGACTTTCTCTATGGTATGAAACTCTTTTTAATTTTGTGTTTTAAAGTGAGTTATATTATCATTCATTTGTGATAATATGAGGAGAAGCATGATGTTCCTGGTTAAATTGTCCAGTTTTGTTAAGCAGCAACTAGGGAAACTATTGAAACAATTAGTTTAAAAAAAAGTTAAAAGTTAAACTAGCCTATTTTTCCAACCATTCGGTTCACAAGTCAATCTCAAAAAGAGTCGATTCACTAATCTCAGGCATTGAAAACTAAGAGTCAAATGCAAATCTTTGGAGTCGATTCCAAACCCTAAAATGATTCGCCTGGTGCACAAACACAGCAAATATAATGAAAATGAAATGCAGACACACAGCTGCAAAAAGTGTGGTAAGTGATTTAAACAAGTGATAACAGTAAACAATGTACACAATCCTGTTATCTTGAGTTCATCTGAGTGTATATTCAGTATCATTCATATATAATGCTTATACTGAATGAGTATAAACATTCATTTGGTTGACATGAGCATTTGCATATTGACAGATAGTGACAGATTGTCTGATAAATGTCACTAAAGTTGTAATTAGTGAACTGCTTTTTAATTAAGCCAATTTAAGAAAACGTTCTGTAGTAGTGCTGATTAAAATGCTGCAAATAAATATTTTAAATAAATATATTTGTATATAATATTTTTGAAAAATAAAATAATCAAATAAAAAAATTATAAAAAACAAAAAATAAAAATGAGTAAGTAAAACTAGCAGGGGAATCACTTTAAAGCATCAGCATGTTTTATAAATCTATAGATATTTAGTGCCAGTGCATTTATAACATTCGTCAAGAAAATACAGTACGATATAGTCCTGTATTGACATTTAGTCCCACCTATACTGGTGAGCATTTATTAGTAAATATGCACTCCACGGTATCAAAAAGGCAAAACAAAATAAAACATAAAAGAAACTTGCTAGCTATTTAGCAACTTGGTTCACTCTACTTCGCACAATACACACACACACACACACACACGCGCGCGCACACTCGCACACACGCACACACAAGGCTGAGACCCACTCACTGAGAGTGAGGGACAGAATAAATAGTGTTAAATAACTATTCCCAAATAAGAAGCAAGTATGCGAGATTACTTTGTTTAGTCCCCCACACTCTTGCTCCAGACTCCCACTGAACCATGCCCTCACCTGTGTGTGTGCAAGTATTTGTGTGCATACATCACCATAAAAAGCAAGAGATGGGAGTCTAAGTTTGTTCTCAACTGAGATAATCCAGTGTTTTAAAGAGGCTGTGGTTCCTTTAAATGGGGTTCAATAGATTAACCAATCAGAGTGTGTTGTTCATGAGCATCAAATTCACTGCTACCTTGAGTAAGGTCTATTCAGAGTCAGCCAAAAAAATCTATACACACTTCAGGAAAATAAAAATTTGTATAAATATCTAAATACCAAATTTATTCAGACATTACGAGATTAATCCATCCAGCCATTATCTATACCGCTTTATCCATCTGTGTCGCGGGGGAAGCTGGAGCCAATCCCAGCATCTTCGGGCGAGAGGCAGGGTATACACTGGGCAGATCGCCAGTCCACCACACACGAGATTAATACAAGTTACCTTTGGCCTCTTACCAATTACGAGAGGCGCTCAAAGCGCTCAAAGTGGTGGCCATTAGAGCTCAGACTCTAGAGCTCATTTATGTGTAGACGTGTACCTGAAGTGTGTGCTGGCTCTGTATATATATATCTATATATATATCTATATATATATAGATATATAGATATATAGATATAGATATAGATATATATATATAGATATACATATATATATA
>JAQQZU010024629.1:0-10946 GCA_030068025.1 Parauchenoglanis punctatus | reverse complement strand
GTTTACTACATAATTCAGTATATGTGTTGCTTCATAGTTTGAGGTATTCGGTATTGTTTTACAATGTAGAAAAAAAAACCTATGAAAGAGAAGGTGTGTCCAAACTTTTGACTGGTAGTGTACATACAAAATCAGCAAAAAACCACCAACCTTGTAAGAGCTCAAACTGAGCATGGGAGATATGAACAAAGGCAAAGCCTTTGCTGTTTGCTCTGGCAATGATGAAATTATCTTCTGCTTCTTCAGGATCATCAATTCTATGCAATATTAAAACAATGCATTATTATGACCTGAAAGACAAACTGGCCTTTTAGATTTTCTTTAGCCAATAAGTATTAATAATTTATTATCAGGAGCCTATCCCAAAAACACTGGGCATGAGGCAAGACTCGTACTGAATGGGACTCCAGGCCATTGCAATGTCATGCATACACACACATTCATACACTAAAACACAGCTGGGGCAATTCAGGTTAGACAGTAGAAACATGTGAGTGACATAAGCCGGCCATAGGACTCAGCTGATTGCAACCAACTCAATGCCCCTTCCTTACCCGTCTCTTTGGCCATCACGTGCATCAGGTGCCCATAACGTACTTACATTTACACTCCCTTCTTTTTCCATGCTAAATAATAAGGGAATTAAATATAAAATTTGGGTTATCAGACTTGTTAGACAGCACCAGTAAACCATGAGTCCTCTTATTTGTCTTCCATCTGGATTCACGGTGCCACTTGTAAAAAAGGAAAACACAGAAGGTACTCTCTAGCGGTACCTCTTCTGTGCTACCGTAGCAGCATAGCCCTATGTAGATATAAAGGGCTCATTCTAAGCTTACAAAAACTTTGATTTGTAGTTACAGGTATTTATAAACAAATGAGAACATACTTATGAAAATGATATTCCATTCCTGCTAACAGAGCTCCCTAAATCCTACATAGTAGACCTTTAAGGAATTAGCTGTCCTGCGGCACAATATGAACGAATATCATGTCACAGGGCTAGAGAAATCACTAGTGTCCTGGATAGTCATTAAAATAGTATCAACAAGAAGAAAAAGGGGAAGAAAAAAAAAAATACTCCTTTCTGATTTTTGTATTTTGAAGAAAACTTTTCATTTGGTGGGCATGTTCCTAAAAAAATTTTTTTCCAGAATCAGGACCATGCTGATGTGATTCTGCAGCTAACAAGTAACAAGTCACCTTGTGTTTAAAAACACCGAGATAGACTCCCAAGATGCGCAACACAAAGCATTTACGCTATCGCCTAGAGATCGCAAGGACGAATCCTGGTGATGCCCCCAACACCCCCGCCCCCTTTAAAATTATTCTAGCAATACGAAGAACAGCTCACACTTAAAACATTAAACATTTTGTCTGTATTAATGCACTTAACCATCTACAGTAACTACTATATATAGCTTTATCAGTTAAGATTCTGAGCAACCAAAACAGAGGACGTTGCCATGCATCACTACATTACAGTAAGTACCACTTTTACATTTACTCACCCTTTTAACTCTGCGTATCTGACCAGCATCCGTGCATAGCTTTCAAGTTTGCTATACTGTGAAAGGGGAAATCTGGTGAACACTTTAGAGTAACAATCCAACAGCCTGGAGAAAAAAGCAGCATCTGTGCGAGGGTCATTGGTCCTCTCCAGGTCGGAGAGATAGGTGTAGCAGGCCTCGGGAGAGTTTGAACCCATTATCTGTCTAATAAAGTCAGTGGTGTCTGAAAAGCAAAACATCAGAATCTCTCAACACACAGGGAAGAGTCCCATAGCAAGATCATTACATGAATAAAGCAAAAACCACAAATGCAGAAAACCTAAAAATCAGGGTGGTGTTTTGTTCCAGTGAGTGTAAGAGTACCTTTCCTTTCTGGTCTGTGCAGAAGTGCTGTCGTGGACTCCAGATCAACAATGTCCTCCCCAGGATGTGGCTCTGGACTAACAAGTGGCTACACAACAATAAAGACGATTACACAACTTTTATAGGTACGAGTATAAGAATAGTTCAGAATAACACATATTTTACTATTTTAAGGACTAGAACTTGAAAGCAATTATTTAGTTAAGTGGGAATGCTTAATAACCATACCTTCAGATTTAACAGGTTGTAGTTTAGAGAGTCTCCATCTCCAGAACTCTTCTTTGAAGAGGAAAGTGTGAATGCACTTGAGCGATATGTTTGCCTACAGATAAAACATCATGAAACAACACCATCATAAAACATCATGCTTTTGACAGATAAAACATGATCGATACCACCAGCATCACACAGACACGGGAAGATTCTCACCTAGACAGACTACCGACGTAGTTGGGAGCCTCAGGTTTGTAAACACCATCAACGTTTTCATTTTCAGGAATAGCCAGGGGTACCATGGGAATCCTCCCAGGCTACAAAGGAAAAGCAACCAGTTAGCTCTTCATCTGTAGGTCAAGATCTAGTTTAAGACCGATTAGCATTTTCAACCTTACCATGGCAGCTGCTCTTTTGTGTTGTGAGCCGGACCTCCAGGTCGGGACGTGGTCGTCCGGTGGGCTGATCCTCTGAGCAGATCTATGATTCCCAAGATTGGCAAAGTAGCGTTCAAATGCAACAGTAATATATTGTGATATTTATATAACATGTTGCTTTACTGCATACATTAACAATAGATTGGTCTCCTACCCCTGAGAAAAACCACTGGCCAGCTGAAAGTCACCTGATCCTTCAGACTTCCCGGAGTCCTTTTTGGACAATAAGTTGCTCTTTATGGGCTCCGGTAGATTTTCAGTCACTAAAAATGAAAAACATTCTCATTATTCAACTATACTTCATGTTAATAAATAAAACAATTTCAAAAACATGCTCACGGAAAAATAAAACTTTATTGTTTTGCATTAAAAACACAGCAATACATGCATCCACTGAGAGAAAAGAATTCTTTTAAAAACAAACCCGCAATATTCTCTTTGTCCTCTTCGGAAAGGAGTCGACATTTACCCAGTTTTAGATTCTGCACTGCAGTTTCCAGAGCTTCCCACGGCTTAGCACCCATTTCAATAGCCTGCTGAAGAATGGAGGCACTTTTCTTTTCACCACCTGTTGGTTATCAGAATGCAGAGAAGATGTGTTTTGCATATAAATAATACATGGAAGCTACTGTAAACAAATGAAATTAATCATTAGATTTAAATCACTTAAAGCCATGCAATCACTGCCATGTTTATACAATAAAAATTCTAGCTTTCCTCAGATTTAAGTTGCACAGACCACATCTAACATCTTTACCGTTCTTTTGCTCACATTAAAACAGGTAAAAGAATCATCTCAAATTGTAATATTCATGAATGCAAGTAGTTTCATACTTTACACATTATCCTTATGAATTCGAACTCTTTTGTAGGCCTTTGAGGCCTTACCATAACAAATAGGACAGTAATCTGCATCTCCTTACCTTGTAAAAGCTCAAACTGAGCATACGCTATATGGACAAAGGCAAAATCCTTGCAGTGGGATCTTGCTATGTCAAAACTATCCCGTGCATCATTGACATCTTGGATACTGTTTAAAAAAAAAAAAAAAGAACAGTATACTCAGGTGCTAGTGATGCTTTTGTATATTTTTTTTACATTTTTACATTTATGTCATTTTTTGGCAGACGCCCTTATCCAGAGCGACTTACATGCATCTTAAAGTGCATGTAAAATATTTAAAGTGTAGCTGTAAAAGAAGAGAATTATATATTTAATATGGCAGTCAGAGACTTACGCTTTAAGCTCTGCAAATCTGACCAGCATCCTTGCATAGCTTAAATTCTGGCTGTGTTTTCCCAGTGGCATGCTTGAGAAAACCCTGGTGTAGAAATCCATTAATTTGGAGAAAAGAGTCGGATCTGACTGAGGATTGCCTTTCATTTCTAGGTTATTCAAAAAGGTACGGCACGTGTCCGGTGAATTGGAACTGATGATCTGGTTAATGTTGTCTGTATCATCTGTAGGAAAGGAAGTAATTCATTACCACACTAGAAGAGTAGGTAACAAATTTATAGAGGAAAAACTGGTATAACTAGCAGACACAAATATTAAAATAATTTTTTTTTTAAAAATGCCACCATCGTTGTAGTATCTCTTTATCTTCTCCAGCTTCTGACACAGCCTGGCAATCTGTAACTTCCGGTCAGTGTTCTCCTCCTCATCCATCCCTAAAGACAGACAGACAGACAGACAGATAGATCCTGCTTTCACTACAGCACAATAACACGGACACCAATAACATTCAACGTTAATAAGCGTCCTGATTATGTTTACCTGAGAAACGTATTCGTAGACACACGTACTTGACATCATTTAGCTATAAATAAGAAGAACGTACCTGCTCTGAGGGAGCATCTAGCTAGTCAAGCTCTACTTTTCGCTCTGAAGCTAGCAGGCTACTGATGCATAATATCTCATTACTCAATCACAACATCGTCTTTTAAACCTAGAGATACAAAGGGTGTGTTAGGTCACCGAAACACCCATCTGGCACAAAATCAGAAGAGATAACAAAGCTGTACTCAAATGACAATAACAAACAGCGAGCAAGCTAAACGACACAGCTACACGACAGGCCTAGCTAGCTTGGAAGCTAAGTTAGCTGCATGCAGTAACGTTAGATATTAGCATTACCGAACACAGTCAATGCAGTAATGATAACCTTACACTGGCTTCTATATATATATATGTATGTATAGCTTACCACCACTTGTTCTGGAGAGCTTCACAAAAACTGTACTTATGTCGTATACACAATATCAAGTATAATTCTGTAGTCCGTGAACGAGGCACCAAGAAAAAAGTGTTTTGTCCAGCTTTCAAAATCGCCACCTTGCCCAGCTGCGCGCTCTGATTGGTCAGTTTGTATTGAGAAGCTCCGCCTCCTCGCAGCTCTGCGCGCAGAGACGCCATCTTGTGGCCTGTTTAAAATGGATCCAGGAGTGAAAGGCGTTTGTTGGAAAAAAACAAAACAAAAAAAACATAGCATTCTGAAATGTAAATTATAACGATTAGCCTTTTCAGATAAACCGTGAATCACAGAAGAATGCAGCATTGTCGGAAATCGCATATATTACTCCTTCTGGGTATTACAAGCACCTTTTGGGTCACAGCGCAGAGCCACACCTTGGGATTTACGCCTCTGTTATGTGACGTCAGAGATGGCCTACTTTTCATGTTTTGGGAGCTGATTCATGGTTGCAGGACACTACAAGATTATATGAAATATGACATCACTGCGTATAGTCTATAATAACCCGACCTTACACTCTCAGAAATAAAGGTACCAGGTGCGATTTGTTTAAAAAAAAAAAATGTTGCAAAAGTGTTTGCATTGGTTTATTGAACCTCAATGACACGTTCAAAATGCTATTTGTATCGTACTTATAATGCAACTTGTTCGCTTTGTCCTTAATTCTAGTTCAAAGTTGCATTTGTTAATCCTGAATGACAAATTATAATTTATATACTAGAAATATGCTTTATTATTAACTACCTTATTAACTGTAAATACATATGTGTGCAGGAGATGTTTTGCGATATGTTTAATAATGCACCGCTTTATTGTGGATCGTGTAAGGCACAGAAACACCCATTAGGCCTCATGGGATTTTTAATACATCTCTTTTTTTTCCCCAAAAAAAGCTCATTATATCATTTCAAAAGACATAAAACACTCCTCCCATTAGGCTATTAGGATGGCGCATCCAGGCCAAGTCCACCAGTCCACACTGCTACCCTGACCTACTCCATCCACCACACTCAGTCACTTTGGAAGAGAAACATAATATTTAACAAATCTACATACACAATTTATTGTACATGTTCATACTGATGCTCAAGACTATTAAACTTAATTTAAAACTATTTTATTACATATTCTGGTGTCTGTATTTTTGTCTCATCAACATGATGCTGGGGAAATATATCTGTGATTAGAGGAATGACAGTAAAGCCTTCTTGACTTGACATAGCTGGCTCTACTAAACAACCACTAATGGTACATTGGGACTGGAGATGACCAGCTTAATGGCTAGCTACAGACATGCAGCTAGTCAACGACTGCTAACCCCGAAACAAGTAGTCGCTTCAATATTTACATTTTCACCATTCCCAAAACCACATTACCTCACACGTTTATTACTTTGCCCACTTCCACAATACACACGTTTTTCCAACTTTTAACACAAGACCTTTAAGCATGCCTATGTAGCATTTCATATTAGCCACTTAGGGTCATGTATTAACACTCACAAGAAGTATATAATACATATCAATGTACAACACATAAGGGTATAATATTTATACTTTATTACTCAAGCTAATAATGTAGAGTACATCAGTGACTGCATGCATTGAGTGCAATTCATCTTTGAAAACTATATTAAACAGCTGAAAAATCATCATAAGCTAATAAGGAACATATGTACAACAAAACAAGAAGGAAATATGACATTATCAAGTTAGTGCCAAAACGTAAGCATTTTTTTCACTAATCAGTTAGTTGGACTTGTTTGGGTGCTTCAAGTTTCCTCAGGGATTCATCCCACTGGGTAAACTGTTTGGACAACAGAAACATCTGTGCAAGTGTTAAGGAAGTGTCTTTACACGTTACAAGCTTTATACCACCACCAGTCGAACAAACAAGTAGTTTGTGACTGAGGCACTCTGATCACATGAGTTCTGTATGAGGACAGCTTGAACCATGTACAATGAAATCCCCTTTTCATATTTGCAACATGTTATCAACAACCTTTGCGTTAACTAAGAGATCTTTGCATAGTGAAGGATACCATTTTGTTGTATTCTTCAAACAGCCTTTTCACGCCCGCAGATAACTCTTCATTTTGATCCTGTAAAGTAGAATCAGGATTGAAAAAATATATTCATGTTATCAATAAAGAAATATATTCATTTTTGCTATTTATAAAAGAGGCTAATGGAGAAATTATCACAAACAAAATACATTTATATAAGGCAAAAGGGAACATCACCTAGCCTCACAAACCAGATCTCTAGGTCAAGATAGAAAGTCAGGTACTTTCACAGGGGGAGACGTTTTGACTGGCTGTGCAAACAGCCAACCACTTTCCCTCATTAATATATCATTTTTCTCTCTCTCTCTTATCAATCATCACACTAGATAATCATACGCATCTGTGAGCTCATGCATGCATTTCCTCAAAAAGATGTGACTGGGTCACCCTCCCAGATTGGTAGCTGTTGTATGATGGGGAAACCTAACTGGTGGGTGGGAATTGACCAAAACTAAGTTAGAGAGAAAATCAGGAAGAAAAAGAAAAAAGAAAGACACATGAATGTGCACACACACAGATAAAACACTTCTAACACATGTAATCGAACACATTTCTGCACTAGCGGAGAGCCAATCAGATTGCAACATTCAAAATCTTGCAGCTTGTGTCCAGAAAAGTGCACAAATGCCCTATAATTACCTGCTGACTGATGTGAATCTGAGACAGACGTTGCACTTTGGTAGAGAGCTCTGGAACAGCTGTGTTAGTCAAACAGCAAAGACAGAAAGTTCAAAACAAGCTCGATGTAAAATGTTTACATGTAAAGTCACTGCATCAGTTACATATGCTATCTTAGATATAAATAAGTAATAAATACTTAGTATGGAAAATACGGCAAAAAAACCCCACAGCACCTCTTCAGATTTACGCTTATTAACAATAGCTATTTAATCATTTGAAAGCATTACATCGGAGCACGTATATTGCAAAAATGATCTAAAAGTACCGTTTTAAAAATGAATCGTGTAATAAAAACGTCTATCTCTATAAGGTGTACAGCAAAGAAAGAAAAAAAAAAATCATATGCAAAGTATAAATATGATGCTTGTTTTATTCTCCTTATTCTCTCTCACTGCATAAAGGCAGCTGAGCATAAAAAATTGATTTTTGGTAATTTTATACTCAACATTCATAATTATACATGACTGTGTGTTTAATCACTAGTTTTCAATTTCATCACCAAGCCAATTTCTACTATAGGTATTAAAACTCCTACCTTTAATATGTGGACTGTCCAGCAGAGGCTGAAGGTTTGTCACCTGCTCCAGCAAGGCAGCCTGGGAGCGCAGGAAGTCCTCCTCTTTAAATAGGAGCAAAGGGGGGAATAACTACGCGTTAACTAGTAGTCCTGGACAGTTAAACTAGATAAAAACACCAACTGCCATTTAAAATAAGCACATCTCTTTAAATATGCACTGTTGGGCGGGTGGATGGAGGGTAAAGTCAATCCTTTCTAGAACTTTACATGAGAACCGCAGACAATCAATGTAAAGCAATTCAATCAAAATATTAGTACAGACAGTAGTGGATATCAGTAGTAGCAGTAACAGTTATTAATGATGATGACGGTGGTAGAAGTGGCAACGCCAGATTGAGTTCAGATAAGCACAATCCGTACAACATTCACCAGTCTGCTTGGGTAAAGTTGCCACTAAAACAATAGCACCTTCAATACAACAATACACAGCTGCAGGATTTGACAAAATAAAAGAAAAAATCCTGACCTGCTAAGATAAACTCCAGTTTCATTGCATCAGGCACAGCAATGTAGTCTGTGAATTGTGGATCTATATACTTCAGCAGATCTTCAACTGGTAAAAGAGAAAAGGAAAACAAACAGATGTACTGCAGTAGGTTTATGGGGTCTATAGCTGACAAAAGGTTGTCTTTGCTCACTTTTCTTGTGAAGAATCTTGACACGCTCTCTCTTGTTTGCGGTGTTCGCAAGGGCAGAGTTTATCCTTGCCAAAGACTCAACACACTGAAACAGGGAAAAGACGTGATCACGGTTAATATCCAGCTTCATGAAGGATCCTTCTCACACCTCCTCTATTCTGTTCACACCCCTCCCATCTCAAAGCTATGGAGCATCCAGGCCAAGTCCAGCAGATACATAAACACTCTCAGGGTCCATTACACATCTGCCTGATGAGCAGGTCATTACAACCCAGTCCACTTTGCTACCCTGACCTATTCAATCCACTTTACATTAAGAGATAAATTATTGTAGAGATAACATTTAACAACTCCACAGACAGAATTCATTGTACATGTTCATACTGCTCCTCAAGACTAAAGTCATATACACTATACAATGATTATATTACATAGTCTAGTGTCTGCGATTATTGATTGACATTTTATTGACAATTGTTACTGCTCGTCTCGACACCATGATGCTGGGGGAACTATATTTGTGACTGGAGGAATGAGAGTAAAGCCTTCTTGACTTGACTAACAACTGCTGGCTAAAGCACATAGCAATTTAATAAGCATCCAAGCAAATGTTAAATAGTTATGATTCCATGTAGCTCAACACATGACATGCACTTTAACACTGCCTAGAAGTTCATTTACAGAAATACATCTGTGCCACGCCCGGAGCAACAACAGGACGGCCCAGTGAGCCATCTTAACACGTTTAACGGTTGTCCTAAGTGACTGAACTGTATGACTATATATGTTGTAGAAAACACTGCGTTGTACAAAACACAGTATGGCCATTCCTCACAGCTAGCTCTAATAAACAACCACTAACGGTACACTGGGACTGGAGATGACCAGCCTGATTACTAGCTACAGACATGCAGCTAGCCAGACTGCTAACCCCAAAACAAGTCGTCGCTTAAATATTTTCATAATTCCCAAAACCACATTACCTTAACTGGTTTATTACTTTGCCCACGTTCACCGTACACACGCTTTTCCAGCGCTTGAAGCCGAGCATTCAACTCATCAATATCGCTTCCTTCCATTTTGCCTTCTGTGGTTCTCTGAATCGGAAATGACGTTATTATTGTCGACGCTTAACTGCGGGTTGCCAAGTCTGGTCGGCATAAACGGCTCAATTCCGCAATATGCTCTCCCAAATCGTTACAAAATGCATTTTAATGGACCGATCAAAAAGTACATTGTAGTGCATTAACATGGAATCAAAGACTCTTACTGGAGTGCTACATACACACAAAATAACATACGGGAACGTACGGGAACACGTACATACGTACGTAAATGAGAGTCAGTCCCAGTCCTGCACCTGGAGCATCAAATAACAGCTAATTTAGTGTGTAAGGCCAGGAAAAACTCTAAAATGTGCAGGGCAGGGGCTACTCCAGGACCAGAGTCGGGAACCTGTGTGCTCGTGTATGTTTTATGACACATGGAAGCAGTCTAATTCATGTCTACAGCAGGAGGATAAACCCCCCCCATATACACACACACACATATATATATATATTCTCATACACGTATATACCTCACCAAGGATTTCCTGATGTCAGCCACTTCCTCTATCTGCTAGTTTTACAGTCCATGGAGGGACCTGGTCTTCCACGACGCTTTCTCTTCCTCCTCACCATCCTCTGTCTTCTGCTACCTGAGACACTCTTTCATCAGTTCATCCTGGGGGCCATCTTCTTGATGTATTCACGGATGTTCCTTGTTTCATTCTGGATAGTGGCTTTGACATTCACTAATCCTCCCCCCTTCTGTCTGTTGTTCATAGAGTCTCAGGGAGCTGGACTTCAGGTGGAACCTTCTGAGAATTGTGAAGAGTTTCAGTGTCTTGACATCAGTGGCATCTATTTCCTCCTGTGGCCAGCTCACTATTCCAGCTGGGTATCTTATGGTAGGTAGGGCGTACATGTTAATGGCTTGGATCTTATTCCTACCATTGAGCTGGCTATATGCATGATGTTGCGTGAGAAGGCCTTGGGTACAGTCAGTGTTCTGAACACTGTGCCACCTGAGTTCTTCCACACCAGCCTTGGCAAACCGTGGATCTTCCTTCGTACACAGGGGCATTGTACTCATCGGCATGATTGTGTCATTGACATTACTAAATGGGCCCAGGAATACTTCCAGAAACCACTGTCGGTAAACAC
>JAQQZU010024628.1:0-10946 GCA_030068025.1 Parauchenoglanis punctatus | reverse complement strand
TATATATAATTTTTTTCAATTGGTATTGTTTCCCTACTGAGTATGTTGAATAAGTAATGCGTACCCGAGAGGTATAATACTGTGTACTCAAAAGGAATTCTGAGTACATTTATTAAATAGGAATTCTGAATAAGTATTATTTACCTAATACTTACAATTTCTAATACAATTATTTACTCAACACTATAACAATTATAATACAATACTACAGTATAATAATACAATACTAATACAATTAAATATACTAATACAGTTCTTTAATAAATACTCAATTAATGTGTACTCAGTAGGTATTCTGAGTAAGCACTGTTTACTAAATAAGTATTCTGAATAAGTATTATTTACTCAAAAGGTATTTTGAATAGTATCATATACTCACTGAGTATTTTGCATAAGTATCGTATACTCACCGAGTATTTTGAATAAGTATCGTATACACACTGAGTATTTTGAATAAGTATCATATACTCACTGAGTATTTTGAATAAGTATCGTATACACACTGAGTATTTTGAATAAGTATGATATACACACTGAGTATTTTGAATAAGTATGATATACACACTGAGTATTTTGAATAAGTATCATATACTCACTGAGTATTTTGAATAAGTATCGTATACACACTGAGTATTTTGAATAAGTATCATATACTCACTCAGTATTTTGAATAAGTATCGTATACTCACCGAGCATTTTGAATAGTATCGTATACTCACCAAGTATTTTGAATAAATATCATATACTCACTGAGTATATTGAATAAGTATCGTATACTCACTGAGTATTTTGAATAAGTATCATATACTCACTGAGTATTTTGAATAAGTATCATATGCTCACTGAGTATTTTGAATAAGTATCATATACTCACTCAGTATTTTGAACAAGTATCGTGTACTCACCGAGAATTTTGAATAGTATCGTATACTCAGCGAGTATTTTGAATAAGTATCATATACTCACTGAGTATACTGAATAAGTATCGTATACACACTGAGTATTTTGAATAAGTATCGTATACTCACTGAGTGTTCTGAATAAGTATCGTATACTCACTGAGTATTTTGAATAAGTATAGTGTACTCACCGAGTATTTTGAATAAGTATCGTATACTCACTGAGTATTTTGAATAAGTAATGTGTACTCGATAGGTATTCTAAATAATACTGTGTACTCAAAAGGTATTCTGAGAATGGTTACTAAATAGGTATTCTGAATAAGTATTATTTAATTAATAGGCATTGTTAGCAAGTAGTCTTAATATACGATGTGTACTCATTATTCTGAATAGGTATGTTCTGAATAAGTAATCTTAATAAGTGTACCGAATAAATATTCACCATATTTACGGTGTGTGTGCGATGTTTCCGTGTGTGTGTGTACAGGATGGAGATTGTGAGGGGAACCTCAGTGAAACAAAAGGAACTACAAATGAAACTGGAGCATCTACAGGTAAGGCTTCACACACACACACACACACACACACACACACACACACACACACACACACACACACACCTCTCACAATTCAGCATTTCGACTGCCTCCTATACTGTAGGAGTTTCGGGGAAATGCAGCTATACATTGCTGACAACGTGCTCTGTTTTTCCCCCAACCTCACAGAGGCAGCTCAGTGACAAGAGGGCGGAGCTGCAGATGCTTATCACGCAGGAAGAGCGTCTGAGAGGAGGTATGTGACCGCAGGTGTGTGTGTGTGTGTGTGTGTGTGTGTGTGTGAGAGAGTGTGAGGGAGCGATATTAATTTAGATTTGCGGGTTCCCATCAGCAAAGAGAAGAGCATCATTTCCCCCTCAACCCACATCTTAATGAACAGAGTGAGAAAAGAGTGTGTGTGCGTGTGTGTGTGGCTTCATTGACAGGAAGACACACTAACGGAGACTGTGAAAATGCAATGAAAAAGAAAGTCTGTCACTTTTGTACCTGTTACTGAGAACTACATAGCAGTCTCACCCTTGTTATTCCTGGGATTGTCACCCATTACACTGTTATTACAATATGCAAATTAGCATCGCTACCTAACCAAATGTTTATACTGAAGTATATCAGCAGTGAGACACTGAGAGGTATATCACAAGGGGTATTACACGACGAGAGTAATAATGTAGAAGTATTAGCTTACTATGTGACATGAGGGACAAAACGACGAACCCTTACAGACTTGTGAAAAGTGTTATTTTGTTTGGCTAAGATTAACTGAAACATTATTTTAAAACAAACAAACAAATAAATAAATATACAGTAGCAACTTAACTTTTTTTCTTCTGCCTAGCTACTTACTTATTTCATCACATTTATACGAATTTTAATTATATATATAAATACTGTGTATTGAAATTCCTAAAGCAGTAAGAAATCAGAGTTTGCGTATTACAGTGATGATAAAATGTAGTGTTAAAAATGATTACATTTATTATTAATAATATTCAAAATAAACAATCCTTTCTCCATACAATCATAACAGTAAGCTTTGGTTGCTAAGCAACGTGACGTTCACAGCTCAGGGCATTCTATGGACAGAATAATGTCTTTACCTTGTTGAGCTCATATTAGATTTTAATACAAATGAAATCATAAAAAGCGGTATGAATGTATAAATGCTAAGCCTCACCTTTATCCTAGCTTTAACCTCTGTAACTTTGGCTTTATGCAAATGGATAAAAATTTGCATGTGTAAGAGAACGCCTAATGTCCCGACTGTCCCGAGTTAAAATCATGTACTACAATCTTTTGTGTTTTTTACTTAATAAATTTTTTTTTTTAATTTAAATACTCGAGTACATTGAAGTTCGGACGAGCGTTTTTGTTGTGTTTTTTTAATCCGCCAAATAAAACCCGTATTAACTTCCTTTACAGAAGTACCATGCGCAGTACGCTGAGCTAAAAGTCACCTTCTTTATTTCCAGGTGCGCTACGCTGCACACAGCCTCGGTCTTGCCTCGCCTCTGAGGAACGGACGCTCTCTCCCACGCTTCTTCTCCTTCAAATCTAGAACCTTGAGAAGACGTCATCTCTCTGAAGCATGGGTCCCAGCGTCGTGCTGTCTCGCTTCTGTGCTCTTACATGATCTGTGACGGAGTACAGAGTTCAGAGTACTAACCACCAGCAGACTGGAGCTTTAAAAGCCAAGAATGTGTGTATTGGGCTTTCATAAGATCTGTAAGGTCTTAAAAACGCTACAGAGCTTTCCATTTCCATGTGGTGCAATGAAGAGCTACTGTTATTGCTGCAAAGTTGATTACTTTCCTATAACACCAGTTTTATTCCTCTCATACTGCAGCAGTTTACCAATGATGACATTTTTCTATGTATTAAAGAATGACACGTCATAACGTTTATAGCTAAACGAGTTAGTTCCTGTTCTTACTTACATTATAGCAGCTATAAACGCTCCTTCCCTCGTCAGCCTCCTGCTGTTTTTCCTCCCTCTTGAAGATGTTACAAAGCCCTGACACCGGAGACTCCTTACAGAAAACATCACCTTATCAACGATCACAGACGATTTTGAATCTGTTTACGTCCTTGTGAACTTGATACCGTGCATTAATCTAGACCTGTGATTTGCAGCTGCACTACTTTCAGAGCTGCTGTTATAGAAAACTAATCAACACCTTCTGATCGAGAACTCAGCAGTGCTGTGATGCAATATATGACATCATAAAGCAGTATTTTTGTATCGTTTCGGATTTCTGAAAACCTGTAACAGAATGGCTGTATATTTTGAGGTATTATTTAACTTATTTAATGATTTTACTATTTGAACTATTTAACGATAAACAAATAAGCTGTGTTTTTGTGTTTAATTGTATATTTATTTTTTATTTAATTAAAAGCATCATATGTTTCGGTAGCAGTGTTTCATGTCTTTGCATATTATCACGAATCAACAATCTTTTCTTGCTTTGTTAGCATTCACATAACTTCTGTGGCTTGTCGATTGTATCGCTCTTGCCGAGCGTGCGTATCTGAGAATCAGCCCACAATCACAAAAGTAAGCAAGAAACAGTTTCATGAACTCCTACGCACTCACACGCTGGCATTTAACACTCGATTCTATAATCGATTAAAACACGCATATGTTAGAAAAAAAAATTCCACTTAACGGTTTGACATTTTTGCCCATCATGACGTCTATCGGTGTGCAGCAGCTGGACGTCAGTGGACATTTCATGGCAGGATATGTCATCACTATGACACGTATGAGGCGGTTAAGTCAGTCTTATGACTAGTTCAAGTGAAGTTCAAGCTCATCATTTATTCATCTAGCGCTCAAAAGTTTGTACGCTCTTAAAAGAACACGACAGACGTACCAATGATGAATAGTAAAAAAATGTTATAATGCCGGCTCAAAAAAATGCATCTCACTTTTTTAAATCTAATATTAATATTTTCTAATAACACCCTCTTTATTACTTCATATAACTGCCTACAGTCATACGTTCCTGAGGTGCTTCTCTTGTCAATCTTGTCATCTATTCTTCCTGACATATCTTTCACACTCCTCTTCCGTTCTCCCGCTCTGTTGGTGAGGTCATACCTTCAGACGGTATGACTCCACTGCTATGCCGATGACACTCAGCTCATCCTCCCTCCCACACCCAAGTTTCCGCACACATCTCAGCATGTCTGGCCGACTTCTCCTCATGGATGGCAGCTCATCAGCTAAAACCTGAGCTGCTGTACATCCCTGGAGACGCATCCCCATCGTACCCTAACATCCCCATGTCAAGACCTTGTGACCTCCGTGGACGACTCTCAGATCTCGCTGCACGTGACCTTGGTGTAACCATGGATAAGCACAG
Source organism: Parauchenoglanis punctatus (assembly GCA_030068025.1). Classification (NCBI taxonomy): domain Eukaryota; kingdom Metazoa; phylum Chordata; class Actinopteri; order Siluriformes; family Auchenoglanididae; genus Parauchenoglanis; species Parauchenoglanis punctatus. The sequence goes on along the minus strand of JAQQZU010024628.1, from coordinate 6,122 downwards.
AGGCCACTCAGGTGCTTGTTCAGCTGCTTGTCATTTCAATGCTGGTCGTATTTTCGACCACACCACCCCACACCATCCCATCGCTATGCGCTATACCCAAGCTTTCCCACACCACCCCATCGCTATGCTCTCTCTACTGGCTTCCTGTTGCTGCCTGCATCAGATTTAAACACCATAGCCAAGAAAACAAACCACCTACCTTCAAGCGCTTATCGCACCCTGCTGTACCCAGCGATACCTCTGAACTCTAGCACTGCTCAACTGGAAACACCATCTCTCAGGGTCAAAGGAAGAAATGCATCAAGGCTTACTGTTTTGGCACCTACTGTAGGTGGTGGAGCAAACTAGCTATTTATCCTGAAATTAACCATACAATCGTGGAAGCTGGAGTGAAATCGGCCTCTTCTTCCTCCACAGGCTGAACAGATTTGATATGGACTCCAGGGAACTGTGTAACGTCTACCGGTGCAGCATTCAGAGCATCCTGGCCGAGGCCATTACGGCCTGGTACAGTAGCAGCTCTGAGCAAGACCGCAAGGCCATCCAAAGGGTGGTCAGAGCTGTAGAGCGCATCACCAGGACCAAACTGACACCAAACAGGACCTCTACACTCAGAGATGACCCTAAGGATCGTCAGGGATCCCAGCCACCCCAGCCATGGACTGTTTACCCAACTACCATTCAACAGAAGGTACCAGATCGTCCAGAACTAGCAGGTTTTTATCCCCAGGCCATCAGGATACTGAACTTCATCAATAGCTAAGCTTATTAGATTACATTAAGCACTTTTTTTCTTTTTTATCCGCATTTTATTCTTTTTACTATTTTATGGTTTTTATTATATTTATCCAGGAGTGAGAAGGTTAAGAGTGAAGGCATCTAATGTTGACTTGATTTGCATGCAACGATCTGAATCTGATCTTCAAGCGACAACTAAAGACTGACATACCTCTTAAATTAGCACTTTTGTTATTGTTTTTAAAAAAAACTCTTGTTTTTGATACCGTCCTAACCTCTGCCACTGATTTTTTTGGTACTTTTTTCATACTCTTAGCTCCTGACCTAATGATCTCGCACGAGGATGTGTCTTGATTAGAGACTTCTGTAAGTGGATACGGGCGTGTTCCAAATGCAAATAAACATCAACATTAAGAATACTTTAGAAATTAGTTACATGTTTGTGATTCTTTTGGTAAACAAACCTTTGCACCTGACAACCCACAGTATGTGTGCATGTATGTATATGATCCATACTCCCATAAATTGTGCAAATTATATGAATAGTTTATTCTACTGTATGTTAAAATGACTTAATCCAGATACTTTGCACACTAGTTTTTGTACATATATGGTCATGTATCAGATTTCCATATCTGAGCAGTGAAGTTAAAAACCTCATTAGCATTCCAACAGGGCGTGCGACCAGGCCGGCGTGTTTTTTCAGTGTCTTCTAAACCACACACGAGAGCAGGAGAGAGGACGGACCCTAGCTCAGACGGTCCAACGCAGGAGACGATGGCTGACCCTCAAGCAGCACCTCCTTCAGAGTCCACTGACCCCAAGCCTGAACCCGAGCCGGCGGCCGGAGAGGACGCGACACCGCAGAGCAGCACGGGGGAAGGTAGGAAAATAATCACGGCCAAATCGGTCAGGATCTGTGGTATGTAAGTGGTTTAGTCAATGTTACGATGTTACTGTTTGTCAGGGTTTGAGAGGGAATATACATGCAGAAGAATTATATTTGGTGCAGTGTAACCGTTCTGGTCGAGCTATGTGCATGAAGAGGTTCTGAAAGTGAAAAGATTTGATTTATTAGCTGAACGAGGCGCTTCATGTCATACCACCATCCTGCTTTTACCCTGATGAACGGAAATGTGCTCGTGTGTGTGTTTATGTACATGTATACACATACACACACATCCAAGTATTTACAAAAGTTGTTTTTTTTTTTTTTTAATCATTTTTATTTTAACATCAGTCCGGTTTCACTTTAAAGAAAACCACGAAAAGGAGTTGTACAGAGATCCTCCAGGCACAATATTTGTCTATTCAAATCCAACTCAAATGCCTGGAAGCACATTTGCATCATGTGTCCGTCAGCGCAGCAGCCAAACACGAGGTCACCCAAAGCCGTCTGGCTTCCCATTGTGTAGCTTTTTATCCTGAAACTTTGCATACGTACCAATGTACAGATAAAATGGTTCTGATTTCATATACATGTTCGCCGTAAAGAATATATCTGATCGCGTAATGGATATCAGGAAAACATAAAAACATAATGTGTGTGTGTGTGTCTACATGAGCTTTACGTCCTGCCTTTTCACGTATGCGAATTACCCATAAAAGGTTGCTGACTGAGCTGATTTGTTTATTCATAGTTGTGACGTGGTTTCTCAGTAAACGCTCTCTCGTCAGTGTTGGAACCAAAACACGGCATCCAGGATGTCATTCAAATCAAAATTCCAAAAATTGATTTGGAATCGTTACGTGGCTTGAAAGCAAAAAAGCAATAAGAGCTATAACAAGTCGTATCCTGGGGATTCTTCCAGCCTGCCATGCTGACTTTTGATGTCATGTTAATGCTAATGTTAAAGGAGATCGTAGCGGTTTTGAAAGTGGTTAAGGTCGTTTCGCTCTGCGGTCACCGCCACACCACAGTTCTTTATTTCTGGTGAAGTTCAGTTCCAGGACTCTCTCCACAAATCAGCTGTTTATTTTGTCCACAAGCTTTAAATAGACGTCACGACAGAGGGTTAGCCGTCTGTCTGGCATGCCATAGAATAGCACATCATCTACATACTGGCTCACACACTGCTGCTTTGCTCTGCTGAATTCTTCAGTCTGACAGCTGTTGATTGTTGTTACAGTTCTATAAAGACACAGCTGTAAAGTAACACTGACCACAAAATCCCCCGAGTTCAAATTAACACCCTACAGCGTCGAATTAACACCCTGCAGTGTTTATATATGTCCAATTAAACACAAATGAACCCTGAAAGCCTTAAATCAACACTCTGGATGTTAATCCAACACTGGGGATTTTACTGTGGACATTTATTGCACGTTTATGGAAAGAGTCTACAGCGTCAGAGTTGAACGACATCTTCAGGACGCTTCAGGAGGAGATTAACTCGGTAACATCACAGGCTGTCTTTTTCCCTTTAAAAAAACAATCAAGCCAAACTGGTGAGAGAACGACGTAAAAGAGACGAGGAAATAACATCAGGAAGGTCAAAACATCAATCGTAACTATGCAATTGGCAAATGACGCCAAGCTTTATTAAATAAAAAATTTGGCAAATTAATAACAATTCAGGCCATGCTGTTATTTTAACATAATCTCTTAAACTTCTGGGTGATTCTGGGCACACTGCATCACCACACCCCATACCCCATGCCTCATTATCTAATGTAGTACTATAAATTAAGAGCAGCATTGGACACAGGATACAGCCTTGAGGGACTCCTGTGTTTAAGATGATGGAATGAAAATAAACAAACATGCTCCAACTTCAGCTTAATAAGGAAAATGTCCTCAAAACACCAACACCATTTTCTAAAACCTTTAAACAGCCTCAAGGCTGCATTTAGAAAAGGTTCATATTTAATATATAATCACGACAGCGACGTGTTCAATGAAGCGGACTTTTGAAGCATTTGTTTAGTTCATTATTTGGTAAAGTATTTTCCCAGTAAATATACGGTCAATTATAGTATATTATTGGGTCATTACGACAGGTCAATACAGAGAAACTGCAGCTTAAATACTATGAAAGATCTCCAATAATATTTCAGCTGTAGTTTCTGTATTTATCTACGTACTAGCTGTAGTAATTACCCGATAATATACTATAATTTACCCTATGTTTACCAGATAAATACTTAGCAAACAGGGGACTGCAAAAGGAAGCGTTCGACTTCATTTTAACTGGGCAAGATTTATAATTGAGCCGATTTTGACTATACAAATAACAAGTTGGCTGTAAGATCATGTGATCTCAAACCTCAGCACTGGGCATGTATGCAGTATGTATATTCAGTATAAACTATATATTATTATGGTTATATATTATTATATATATATGAGTATTATTATTACAGCTATTTCTTGACATGTTTTAATAATTCCAGGCTTTAACTCTTAAGTCTGCTTCTTTCCAATGTCTGGAAAAATGTGTGGAAATAGGTCTAATAATCTTATATCTCGTTTTAGAGTAAAATTATAATGAGACACATTAGATCAATTCGACTATGCTCAAAATATTTTCCCTTGCTAAGACGTCATTTGTTGCAGCGTATAGATGCTGAATGCAATGTCTTCTAAACCACGTAGATCTTAAAGAGCCACAAATCATATTTTTCCTCCAGAGAAGGCTGATCTGCAAATATGTGATAGAGCATGACAGATCTCATACGCAGCTTTCGGAATTACGCCTCCATCCATGGACTACACTGTTACTAATCCTTCCTCTTTTCCTGCCAAAGATGCTGCAGCTACGGAGCAGAAAGGAAGCGCAGAAAGCAGCGAGGAGCCTCCAAAGAGCGACTCGGAGAAGACGGAGGAGCAGAGCGAGCCGGAACAGGCAGCAGCGGGAGCAGACGAGGAGAAGAATGTGAGTGAAGGGGCAGCGGAGGAGAAGGAAGGCGAGAAAGGAGGAGGAGAGGCAGCGGAGGAGAAGGAAGAAGAAAACACTGATGGAGAGACAGGAGAGGGACAGAGCGAAGAAAAAGCCAGTGAAGAAGGAGAAGAGCAGGAGGAGGAGTCTGCTATGCCAGCCAACAAATACCACACCGTGAACTACAGAAAGATCAAGAAAGGGTTCGCCAAGCAGAGGATCAGCGCTTTCGAAACCTTGGGTGTGTAATACCTGGGCACACACACACACACACACACACACACACACACACACACACACACACACACACATTATGGAAATTCAAATGCAGTTCAAGTTTATTTGCACTTTTAATAATAGGCAACGTCACAAAGAAGCTTTACAGAAGTCCAGATGTGGGTTTACAGCTCTAATTAACACGACAGATGTTTATTTAACATTTATGGAAGGAGTCTCCAGTATCAGGGTTTTGGAACGTCCAACATGGGAAAGCTTCAGGACGAAGAGGTTTTGTAGCATGACAAAAGTTTTAAAGCAGCCATGTTTGTTAAACTCTTTTGTACTCGCGTTTGTTGCGTTTTTGCAGCCACTTTTATTCACATTTTTTAAAGGTAGATTAAAAACATTTTTGTAGCCACATGTGTTACATTTTTGACGTCACTTTTTTGCCACCATGCATATTAAAGTTTTTGCAGCCATTTTTTGCAGCCAAATTGGTTTCCAACAGGTTTGTAAAAAAAAAAAAAATTCATTTCTATCTCTTCACATCATCTACATATATATATATATATATTCAGCTTTAAATATCTACCGTCCATAGCATTCAACAGATATTCTTCATATTTCACTTATTTGCTGAGCAATTTATGTATTAACTTTGTAGTAGTTTATAGTTACAGTAAAATAAGTCCCTATAGTGCAATTTCATATACACGATTTCTTTATGAAGCTTCTGATCTCTCTATGATCTGTTTTGTTCATAGCTATAACTAATGATTGTCTGTTATAATTGTGATTAATTCCTACTGTAGACTTTGTGACTATGGAAGAGGAGGAGGGTGCTGAGGATGGGGCGATGACAGAAGGAGGAGCTGATCAAACGAACGGAGAGTCTCAAAACGGGACTTCTGAAAGCGACGATGGACAGAAAACGGCCGACGAGAAGACCGGCGAAGAGGCAGGGGACGAACAGGACGAGGAAGACGGCTTGGAGGACGAGAACGGCGCAGAGGAAGAGTGCGACGGCTCAGACAAGAGCAAAGAGAAGCGCTCGGTCATCTCCAAGTACTTCACCGTGAGCTACAGGAAGATCAAGAAAGGCATCGCCAAGCAGAGGGTCGACGAGTTCGAGTTCATGGGTGTGAAGGAATGAGTTCTCTCTCTCACACACACACCCACCCACCCACACACACACACACACACACACACACACACACCCCAACACACACACCCACACACACGCTTACTTTCTTGCCAAACCTGCAGAGCCCGCAAACTCTGTAATTT
>JAQQZU010024627.1:0-10947 GCA_030068025.1 Parauchenoglanis punctatus | reverse complement strand
CACACTACAGGGCACACTACAGACACACTACAGGGTACACTACAGACACACTACAGACACACTACAGGGCACACTACATGGGGTTAATGAGTTAAGTAGTTAATGAGCAGATGTGCGGAGTGAGAGACTGAGCCTCATTCAGAGCAGGAAGAATGACTCGCACTGTTTCATCTGCCACAGAAAGTCCTAACGGCCAAGAGCACAGCGTGGAGTGTGTGTGTGGTGTTGCTGAGGAGTTTTGAAAAAATCTGTATGCATACAGCATGAAACATTCAAAAGTTTGCACACACCAGATTAAATGTTTTTTTTTCTGGTCTTATCAACAATGTGATGTAAAATCTTACACACAGCTATGGAAACATTTTCATCATTTAAACATCCGATGGCTCCGGAGTCTGTCCTGGGAACACTGGGAAGGAAATGGGAAGAAAATAAATTCCGTATGGACTGTCAGTCTGTTTATCATGAAGCACACCATAGACACCAGTTCACCTACTGGCATGGAGGAAACCACGAGAACCCAGAGGGAACCACAGAAGTGGAAATGTAATACCCATAATGCATTGGGAGGTCTGATTTGATTCGTCCAGCTCAGTTGTATGACGTCTTCCTCACCATTATTCTCATGTCTGCTGTTTATAGTGTGTTACTTTCTTGTATTTGTTGGCTTAATTTGTTTTCTTTTCTCTCCACAGATTCTCATCTCACAGTCAGAGTGACTTTATCAGGCAGCTAATATTTTCACCAGCTGTCAAAATTTATAATGAACAAATGTGTAAAGTAATAATCTGTCTCTGTTCATCTGTTCTAATCTTTAAACTTTAGATTATTTCCTTTTTCTTTTGAAATCCTGATCAAATATTTTTGTTCTCATTCTGTTTTTATTTTTAATGTAATATGGAGTTTTTTCTGCTATAGAACGCATCATTGTCGATGTTTTTGGAAACTTCTCAGTTTTGGAATCCTTACAGGCTCTTTGTGTGGAATTGGATCACGGTGTTTCCCTGTTAGTGAGAGTTCCAAACCGGAGCGCTGCAGGACGCGAGGAACCTCACGGAGAACGAGCTCCTACACAAACATTCTTCACATTAATTATTTATATATTATTTAACATTATTATTTAATTTATTAACTATATATGGAATGGATTGCACCTTGTATTCATTCTTTGTTCCTTTCTTATTTATTTACATTTTTATTATTTAGATTTTTACAATCTTCACAGTTACACCTATTTATGATTAAATTGATTATTTTTTAAACACTATATACTGTATATACACACACTTCCACTGCACTGCTATACATTTATCCTTATTAAAAAATCCTGATTTTCTATCCCTTTTTATTTACATTTATATATTATTATGTCAAATGTTTTATATTTTATTTATTTACATTTTATTTATTTACAACTCTCAGATTTGTTACTTGATGTTTTAATTTGTGATTTTTTTACAATTTGTTTTTAATTTGTTTATCTAGTCTTATATGCTCTTCTTGCTAATTAATATTTAGATTATTGGGGAACTTCTTTCTGTGTTTATACACTTTTTTGTATTCTAGTATAATCTGTAAAACTGTTGCAGAATTATTTAATTATTATACTTGAATGAGGGACTTTATTTCACTAAGTGTGTATGTGTGTGCATGTGTGTGTGTGTGTGTGTGTGTGTGTGTGTGTGTGTGTGTGTGTGTGTGTCTGCGTGTGTGTGTGAGTGAGTGCGTGTCTGTGTGTGCATGTGTGCTAGCAAACGTGATCTGAATGTAGTAGCTGCTTTTAAACAACTTCATTCACACACACACACACACACACACACACACACAAAGCGAGCAGGTGTGTGTATTCAGTGTAGACGAGGCCTGCAGACTAAATGTAATGAATGTAATTACATTAATAAGGGTGTAGAATTAAAATGCTGCTTTGCGTTTAGTTTAAAACAATTACATTTAATTACTTTTTTGCTTTTCTAAAATTATTTGCATCAAAAATAAAAACAAACGTTTTTTTTCTGTTGCAGCATTCTAACTGAGTTCTCAGTCTTCCCCTTGGTTTAAGCCTTTTATTTTATTTTTAATTTTAGCACCTTTACTGAACTGAATTGCTGAATATAAAATTAGCATGTTAGCTTGTTAGCAGCATATTCAGAACCAAGTGTGTGTTTCTTCTAAAGACGTTTCTTCTGCTTTGTTCTTGCTTCGGAGTGAAGAGAATTCGAGTACAGCATGTTGAAGTAGTACTGTATTAGAACACTTTTTGCATTTTGCGGTGTGTGAAACGGGACGCAGCTGATCTGAGAGCAGCGTAACGCAGGAAAACAATACATTTGTAAATAATAATGTAACTTTTAAACAGGTAAAAAGCAGGGTTTTTTGTTAAATCAAGCAGCTAAGCTATCACAGGGTGAACGATGAGTAAATGAAAAATCACTAAACGGTCATGCTGCACATTTTAAACAGCAATAACACGTGAACGCTTGAGAACGTGTCGGTATTAGCTGTAAAATTAGCGTAGGTGTTTATCGAGTGACATTAAGGATTAAAACACTTTTATAAAAGACGAGTGTTTTGGGGAAACAGCCTTAAATGTAGCCGTGAATTTGCTCGTATTTCTCGTGGAAGTGTTTTAATGGTGTCGTTTCTCAGGTGAATCTGTGAAATGAATCGAATCGGAAAATGAATCATCGCATGTGAGACGATCATGTAGAGCACTAATGTACGTTAGTGCGATGATGTATGTTGTGTAATAAACATGCATGATGTGTTTTTTAGGTAACAATAGGTTTGGAAATTTATATTATTTTACTAGAAATTATTATTATTATTATTATTATTATTATTATTATTATTGTGTAATATCTCTGTATCTCTGCCAGGTTTCAGTGTCAGTGATGCAAAATAAAAAGGTGATTAATAAACTTATCAATATGTGAATATGTGTTAAATGTGTCTGTGTATTATATAGTTGTGTGTGTGTGTGTGTGTGTGTGTGTGTGTGTGTGTGTGTGTGTGTGTGTGTTTGTGTGTGGTCTGGAATATATTCTCCAACTCTGAGGAATAAATAAATAATAATAATTATTATTATTATTGAAAGCGCATCAATCTGGCAACCCTGCACTTGATTGGTTGTGTTAAATTATCTTCATGTATAAAAACCCTCAATAAAGTATTATATTATACATTATATAGATATGCAACTGATGACGATGGTTCGATGAAAATGCAAATTAGACATCGGTGACGTCACTGCCGGTATTGGGTGTCTTTTTTTGATCTTGCATTAGCTACTTTACCCTGACAAAGGGTTTATGCAAAACTGCTACATTCATCTGGCAACCCGGCTGTGGGCAGGACGCGCGCGCGCCGAGTCTCTCGGTGTTTCTGTGTTTTGAGTGCTTGAGTGACACAGCACACACACACACGCTCTCTCTCTCTCTCATACACACACACACACACACACACGGCGGCGGAGTTTGGAGCTCACAATGAAGCCTGAATTAAAGCAGAATAAAGTGAAGCTCCTTGTGAAAGAGCTGCGAGCTGAATAAAGCAGTGCGATGGAGGCGCGCGAGCTGCAGGCTTACCTCAGCGCCAGGTTTCACCTCTCAGCCTGCATCCTCTGCTGGGCTCTCCTCAAACTCTGCCAGGTGAAGCACTTATACTCTTTATTTATTTCTCTTTTTCTTCAGTCATTTATTACTCGTGGAATTACAGGGAAGAATCAGATTTCTGGACAGGTTTAAAAGAGAGAAATGGAGTTTTTCCTGTTAGAGAGCCAAACACCAGCCTGAGGCGCGCGCCTGTAACTCCATGAATCAGTCAGACTTCTCTCTCTGGAAAGTGTTAATTACCTCATTAATGACATTAACACCACATTATAACCAACAACTAGTGTACAGTTATAACAAAAGTTCACTTAATTCTTAGTCTTAACTTATTTGCACTTTTGTGTGTATGTAAAGCTTAAACATTTTAGTTTGTGTTCAGAATCTGTTCATTTTACAGCTAAACCATCTGTAATGTCGAGACATTTAGGTTTATTTTATTCCACTCTTCTCTCTCTGTGGTGTTTAATACTACAGTCTGAACACCACAGCTTTATAAAGTTCACACTGAGGCAGCTACAGGATCTTCTACTGCAGTTTATATGGTTAGAAATATAAGAATGCTGTGTGTGTGTGTGTGTGTGTGTGTGTGTGTTGCCTTGCATGGGTTTTAATCTTAAACACTGCACTTGTAAAGAAAATAAAGACTGGGATTTCTTCTGTGCTTAGTAACATTAATCTGTGTACATTTGTATTTTTTGGGTTATTTTAAATTATTAACAATGTTACACATTAGATCATAGTAATACTGGAAGATTTTATAGCAATCTGGCAACCCTACACTGTGGGTCGTTTGCTGCAGTCTTGTATGAGGGACACTTTATATAAATAACATTAGCTTCATGCTGGTGTTTGTGATGTTTGTGTATGAATTATGTGTGAGTAAGGTTGAGGTAGAAAGTAATAATCTGGCATCCCTGTTTTATTGATCGACCGTTTAAAGACTGCGCAGTGCTGGGTGTTTATTATTGTTAGCATTAGCGTTGCTGCTGCTGTTGTAGATGTTAGTTTTATTGTAATGATCAGGGAAGGTTTAACACCAATCTGGCAACCTGACTGTGTGGAAACCGTACAATTTACTGTAACACTGACTGAATTATAATACAGTTTATTATAGTCATGTATCTGCTAGAACACACGCACGCGCACACACGCACGCGCACACACACGGAGTGCAGCACTGAATTCAGAATGTGCACATGATAAATGAGCATCTTATTATTACACCTCATTTATATGTATATTTGTATTGCAGTACACCATGCAGGCAGCAGAGGGCGCTAAACATCACACACAGCTCCTTTAAAAGAGCATAAAAACATAATGGACTCTGCTTTTATACGAAAAATAATCCACACTAGAGTGGCGTTACTGCTACCGTCCTGCAGTTTCCTATAACAGCACGTCCCCGAGCGTTTTATTCCTCCTACACCACGGCAACTACCACTCCAGAATACACTAATGTACACGTCCCTGTAAACGAGCTGTTACTATAGAAACAATAATGAATCAACACCCTCTGACCAATCCCAGTCCAGGGCTCGACAGCGCTGTGGGATAAGTACTGTCGTGTATATTAGGTGTATGTGGTGAATGCTCTAAAGTGACCTCCAGTGTTGATTACAGTGATTTAAGAACAGGAAGGAAACTACCAGGAGAAGAAAAAACCCCAGTGTGAGGTAGAAACACACCTTAAAACAGGTCTGTTTGTGCTGTTTGTTTTTCAGAGGAGATCACGAGCGGCGCTGCTTGTCTCACAGGTAAGACTCAGAGCTCACTTCCTGCTTTTAAAACGTCTCGCTGATCATTCAGACAAAAGCGCTGATCAGAGCTCGGCGTGCAGCAGCGATCACATCTGTGTGGTGACAGGACAGAAAGTTCAACTTCAATCGATTTTAAAACTAACGGCATTACCAGAAAGGGCCTGAAACCCCCTGAGGAATGACGCCAGGACCGTGTCTGTGTCGTCCCGACAGGCCGAGTAATCCACATTTCAACTTTACAGCAAGGCCTGTTGCTTTAGTCCCAAAAACAGGACACGTGCCATCTAATTCCTCATTTTTCAAGGATTTTTTGTAATAACTAACAGATATTTAAATGAACCTTGCACAGATTATTTCTCTGTACACATTAGACTGATTGGATGTATCATCACACAGTTATTGGGAGTTAATTAGCTGGTAATTGTCCTAATTAGCAAGGTCCCCATTGAGGTAAGTGGATGACATCATCATCTAACTGTGCATTTGATGTCCATATTTTAGCTCTAAACATTGTCATGATCGGAGTGCAAACGGAGCTGGCCGGGCCGCCATCTTGGAATCTGTGTTTTTTCCTGGCATACATTAATCCCCTTCTAACATTAGTATCTCTATGAAACTTGGTCAGAATCGAGAAGAGACGTGTTTACCTCCACTTACCTTTCAGTTACATCCAAACAGAAATTCTTAGTAAACGGATCGCCAAACTTTGCACGACTGCTTTAACAAACTGAAGCAAAGAAAACAGAAAAATTAGCAAAGGAGGCCCAAGAGGGGGTTTCCCCGGATATGATGTCATCCTGACTTCCAGGGATTCCCATCCTCTAGCCAGTGGGAGGCAGTTATTGGAGCGCTACCCCAACCACTCTGTAAACTTGCATCACCGCGCTCGGGGGACAAAGTGGCTGCCACGCTCGGGGTTTTTGTCCACATACCTGCAGATGCATCACGAGACTGCAGCGTGGATTTGATAACGTTTTATAAAACAGATTAAAAACAGCAAATAGTGATGGTACAACCTGCGTGTGCGTGCGCGTGTGTGCGTGTGTGTGCGCGTGAGTGTATATATTATGCTGCACAGAATAACTGCAAGTCCTGATCTACATGGATTCCACTGGGTGCAAAAGTTTTGGCACTCCCAATCAAAAGGCCTGAAATAAACTTTAAACTGAACCTTTAAATTCACAGCCTGCAATTACTTCCTGAATTGGAGTGAAGCTGAACATAAGTTGTGCTGCGTGCAAACGTTTTGGTATGTGTGCTTATCCAGATAGACTTTAGGAATTCATTATGTCTAATTATATTATTTATATGCATTTACATTATTTCACATTATTAGCATGTTCATTTAATTTAATGTTTAATTTTGTATTAAGTCCAACCTACATGATGTTTTTATAGATAATATATATTTATGATGTCAATGATCATATATTACCATAGAAATATAAATTGCTCAGGATTTGTGCATTGAGATTTGTTTTTATTTAATAAATTGAATCTTTAGTCTAACCCTTTTGATGAGTTGCATATGCTGACGTTAAATACGCTGCGTTTATTAAGTTGTCTAAGTTTAGCTGAGCCCCAACGTCAGTGCAGTCTGATGTTTAAACCTTCTCCGTGACTTTGGTGTCCTTCAGACTGGAGCTCCACTCGCGCTGTGCTGCACTTTTAACCTTCTTATCTTGTGTCTTTGATGAAAAAACTGTCTGTACATGTCGGTGTTGGAGTTGGAGTTGTGTAATCACAGACACACTGATGTAGTGTAGTGTGTGTTAATTAGCCCTGTTCTGGATTTTATTGCATTACAGATGTGAAATCCAGCAGTGTGTAACGGGAGCTTCTGGTTCCTTTCAGCCCTGTATATGTCGTGTGTGTGTGTGTGTGTGTGTGTGGTGATATGTGAGCAGGTACAGACGAGGCTCGGCTCAGATTTTATCTCACTTTGGAAGAGTGTGTGCTGCAGATAACACACCTGCGTGTCGGAGCCAGTATAAATGCGCCGTGACGTTAAACTGAGCTGCATCTTGATTTTCATTCCTGGATGCGTGTTTGATCTGACGTGGTGTTACGGTTTTTGTTGTCTGTCCTGATTTTGGAGAACGTGATCCTGTGCATGGTTCCTAAATGAGCACCCAGGCTGCACAGCGTCCTGGCGTATATCTAACAAAAACGCGCTCTACACCACATGAGGACTCCGGCAGCTGTTCTGGGAGGAGGCGTCAAGAAGAAGATCAGGTATTTGGAGATGTTTGGTGTTTCTGTTCTGTGGAAACTCGTTTGACTGATTTCTGTGTTCAGTACCATTCAGATGGGATTAGTCGTGGGGATATCGTTTACATTTACGGCGTTCAGCAGACGTCCTTGTACATAAGTCTCCGGTATACAGCGGCGCAGTCGAGGGTAAGGGCCTCGCTCGAGGGCCCGGCCGTGGTCGCTCGGAGGTGCACGTGCTCATCACGCTAAACACGCCATGCTCTTATTGTGGGGGGTGTGGCCAAGCGTGAGCATTAGTAGGTCACATGACCATAGCATGTCTGTAGTCGGTACCTGCGCTATGAACCCGGTAACTTCCCTCTGAACCCCCTGCAGCCTCGCGTCTCTGACACGCCCTTTTACACCTCATCTGTATTTTACTGTTCTGTGTTTTAAACTTTTGGTTGTGACGGAAAAGTGTTATTTATGCTGAGGCACAAACATTAAACCTCTTCCTCCAGGATACAGCACCATCTTTACACACGTCACGTCTTCATTTCTCTTCACAGAAATACAGAATAACCTCTCACACGTGTACACTCCTTAAAGAATCGCTGACATGACGGCTTCAGACTGAAATCCCGGAGTTACTGCAGAGGGAATAATTACATCACACACCTCCTGATGGAAAACTAACCCCGTCTGAACAGGGCTTTTAAACCCCAATCAGTCCACTGCGCGCATTCACACTCGGAGTATAAAGCGGTTAAATTGTGTTTGACTGGAACTCCGAGTCTGTAAACATCATCAGGTGGCAATAAATAAATGAATAATGTATTGATGACAGGTTGCTTCCCCGTTAATTATCTCATTATAAAGAAACCCTGAGCACTGCAGTGTCATTAGTGTGTAAATGAGAGCTGAAAGGGATTGTGGGTAATACCTGTCCTGCATGTTTTCATGGCCAAGTTTTAATCTGTGTTTTTGTGGTTCTTATTTCACCGCTTCCTTTAGCTCGTGTCACTCAAAGCCCTGCAGGGTTTTATTCCTTTTTTTCTTCTGACTGTTTTGGGTCTTTATAAATGTGACATTCTTGTCCTACAAGGTTTTCTGCTTTGTTTAAAAACAACCCTGAGGACGTCTCGTAGCAGGTAAACCACAGACAGGCGGTTAGCGTGGGAAAAAAGCTGTCAAAAGGTCAAAACACAGACAGGCAGCCGGAGAGAAACGCACTAGACGACTTTTACACTCCCAGAATTTCTGCATTGTTTACAGGAAAGACTGGTGAGGAAACAGGTGACAGGTGAGAAGGGGCGGGGCTAGGGTGGGGCTTAGGTAGTGAACAGAAATGTTATTACTGTTCCCTGCTTACACTGTACTGTACATACATACATGTACATATACTGTGTGCTTGTTGTCCGTGGCTCCGCCCCTTTTTCTCTGACCACTTGCATGTATGGTGGATAAGTGGAATTTAATTTAAAATAGAAATCAGTAAGTTTTTGGGGGTGCGCCTGTGGTCTGATTGCTTACAATGATGTAAACTTTTGATTGGTTGGGGGGGCGGGGAGTGTGATGTGATTGGGGCGGGGTCCGTGGCGTGACTGATTTGTTTTGTGGGAACTCTTGCATGGTGTGTGTGTGTGATGGAACCCATTAATTTCTCTGTACACGGTCACTGAGCAGCTGTTACTGTCCATCACGCAGCTGCTGTTATTCCTGACGCTTCGTTCCTGTTGTTTCCTGTGTACGGAATAGCACTGCGGTGTAGAATAACACACACAGCCCAGTGTTGAGGCTGGAAAGGTCTTTCAGGACGTCCTCGGGGAATTCTTCTCCTGACCCTGAAACCATACGGCAGCTTTAACACCACTCTGACTTTACAGCTTCAGCTGGGAGCATTGCACCATTATCACCATCTCATAATCAGAGTTAACATCGAGTCATTATTTTAACCTCTGTGTGATGTCACAGCTATGACGTAGAACGCAATAAGGTCACATGACCTCTCGCCTAACTGCGTTAAGTAACCAGTCAGACTCGTTATCCAGGGCTGCTGTTTCTAAACGCGAGAATTTATTTCGGTTCAGATGTTGATTCTTTTTTTGTGATTTCCGGTGTGAGTGTCACTGACTCAAGGGGCGCAAAAGTGGGTTCTGCGTACACACAGTTACCACAATTACAAACAGGACCTACACAATTCACAGTTAGTTCACCGTAGTGACTCATAAAAATAGTGACTAATTCACAACTGAATCGGATCCACATTTTTAAAGAGTCCTCCTGAAATGCCTAAAAGATGGCACTCTGAGGGTTCTGATGGTGCAGTGATCAGCGGTATTTTCCCCAGAAACGCCATGGTGTTGGTGTTGGTGTTGGTGTTGAAGTCGGAGCCCTGTGTCAGCCTCGCACTGATTTAGCACCGTGTTGGCTCACGTTCACGCCGCTCCTCTCGTGTGTTTGTGTGTCGAAACACGGCTAAATATGTGCGTGAGTCAGAAAGCAGGGCGTTGCGGTTGGTGTGTGCAGTGAAATGCAGCAGCTGATGAAGTGTTTGCCTCTGTTGGAATGAGGACGACGCGTGTGGAACGTCTTCGATGAGCAGTCACTCGTCCGTCGCGCGAGTGTGCTGATCATGAGCGGTACGGTGTATCGCCGTATTCAGAGATAGGAGTTCTCCGTTAAAGCAGTGCGTCCCTCAGCTCGTCATCTGCATCGCATCAGTGGTTCCGCGTGAAATTTGTGTGGGCCGATGAGCACAACTGGGAGAGCCTCTCGGAGTGGGAATGCAGATGTTTGGGAGGAAAAATGCCAGAACGTGGGAGGAACAGTGTCTGAGCTGCAGTAAAGCTCCTGCAGCAGTTTGTGTCGAGTGTCCAGCTGTTCCTCACGAGCGCCCTGTTTACGTTCTTAGAGAAGGTCAAAAATATTCACACTGTCTGAAAAGTGTCCAAAACCTGTTTGTATTGGTCCGGAAGCCAAAACCCCGCTAGACTGCGACACTGCTAGGGACTGCAGGAGACCGCGGGCTTCATGCCAGCAGAACAGCACGTCCCTGTGCCATGTTTGTGTAAATAAATATGTACTTTATGGCCATTTCCAATTAGAAGTGTACAGTAGTGGGCGGAGCCAAGATAAACAGACTGTCATCGCCTGACTGCATGTAGTTTGTGTCACGGCAAACAGTCTTTTGTGTATGGAAACATTAAACATCTGCAGAAATTAATTATTTAACAAATGTAAAGCTCCCGGACTTGTTTAACAGCTGTGTTCATGCAGCTACAGGAGCGTTAGTGAGGTCAGGCGCTGATGTTGGGATGTCGAGGAGGCTCCAGTTCCAGTTTATCCCAAAGGTGTTCAGTGGGGTTGAGGTCAGGGCTCTGTGC
>JAQQZU010024625.1:0-10947 GCA_030068025.1 Parauchenoglanis punctatus | reverse complement strand
CCGCTTTATCCATCTGGGTCGCGGGGAAGCTGGAGCCAATCCAAGCATCTTCGGGTGAGAGGCGGGGTACACCCTGGCAGGTCGCCAGTCCACCACAGGGCCAACAACCACACATGCTCGCATTCACACCTATGGGCAATTTATAGTAGCCAGTTGACCTAATCTAATGTGGGAGGAAACCGAACATGCAAACTCCACACAGAAAGGCACCCTGGGTGACCTGGGGATCAAACCCAGGACCTTCTTGCTGTGAGGCGACAGTGCTAACAACCACACCACAGTGCCGCCTCAAGATGGTTTAACTTTTTAACAGGGGTGTGTAGACTTTTTATATCCACTGTAACACACTGGCACACTATAGTTCAGGGAACAATGGAGTACATGTGTGACCCATCATAACAAGTCAGGTATTAAGTTGCACAAGTTAGTTTGACGCTATGGCCAATAAGGCACGGTAAGTGAAATCTTTCATATCTTCAATTTTGACAAAAAAAAAAAAAACTTATCTTCTTGATCCTTCCTAACACTTTTTTAAAGCACTTTAATGAACACTATCCAGGCTGGACAGAAAAACATGCATTTTTTTGCTATAAAACTGTGCTGCTAGCCTAGTTATTTTTTTTTAGGGGTAGCAGTTTCCCCTAGAAACCTAGGATTCCCTCCTTCTTATTATGCCATGGAATTCCCATTTAAATATTCTATAAATAAGATTCCCGTTGACTTTTCTGCAGCCCTCCTCGTAAACAAACTTGCACTGTTGCTACAGTGACATATGGACATGATACAGTAATAAACTTGGAATCAAAATCAAAATGGAGCTTATTGAACCAGGAATCTGACATGCATAACTCAAATCACCCAAAATGTGACTTAATATCTAATTTGATATGATGGGTCACATATAACCACTACTACGAAGCTTGATGAAAATGGCTGAGAACCTGCTGCTGAGGGCATTGATAGCAAATCAATGACAATCAGTGAGTGAAGTGTAGTGGTGTATAAACGGTGTTTCAATTGACCCTTTTGAAATTGTGCATCAGAATTAAATATTAAAAATCATAGGAGTGGATCCTTATGTAAGAGAACCTTATCTTCTTGTTCTAATTATAGTGTGACTGGGCCTTGATGAATGCTGAGCTGGGTTCTCTACAGCTGTGTTTTCTGTGTTGCTGCTCTGACAGCAGGTTGGCTTTAATTCAAAGTGACATGTGGTGACTTGGTGCACTTGGTGGCTCTGGACACTCATTAGTTTTGGCCAGTTCCCACACTGGGGTGTTTCCTGAAAACATCACCAGACAAATGACTTAAAGCATTACTACTTTGATAGCCAAAGAAAGAATTTCAGTAAAGAATACGGTTGGCACATGTACATTATGATTACGTGGTTCTTCCTCAAACTGTTGCCACAAAGTTGGAAGCATACAACCATCCAGAATTTCTCTGCATGTATGCTGTAGCGTTAAGATTTCCAGTCACTGAAACGAAGGGGCCCAGTCCTGTTCCAGCATGACAATGGCACTGTTCACAAAATGGGGTTCACTAAGAGATAGATTGCCAAGATTGGTGTGGAAGAACTTCATGCCAGGCCTTAATGCCAGACACGGTACCAAACCTCTTGTGCTCTTAGTGCTGAATAAGCACAAAACCCAACAGCCATGGTCCAAAGTCTAGTAAAAAGCCTTCTTAAAAGAGTATATTCTGTTAACACAGTAAAGAAGGGGACCAACTCCATATTAAAGTCTGTAGTTTTATAATGGGATGTTCACGGTGTATTTTTTGCCATATGCTGCATCACAAAATACAGGTTAGCCAAACAACCACCAGCAAAACAGCAGCATTGCGATTTAAAGAAAAAGGAAAAAAGAAAACTTTTTGTCTACAAACTGAAAAGTATAAATAAATTCCAATAATAAATAATAATAATTAAAAAATTTTAAGGTTTTGAACACCAAATTGGTTGCTTCCAATCATGGTTTTTAATTGTTTTTAAAAATAAATAAATAAATTAATTAATTAATAAAATAATAACACCTGCAATATCACAAAAAAAAAAAAAATTATAGTGTAATTTATCACAATATCAATACTATATATTTCACTTGCCCATTTCTGGTAAGAAATAAACTGTACAATTATCAAATCCTCTTTGGGGGTAGGGAAGTTTGAGCTTAGAAGGGTAGCAGCCTTGGAAAACCATCACAGGTTGCTGTGGCTGAATTCTGCCAAAAATCAGGCTTTGGCCAAAATTAGGTTTTACTACATATAACAAACTCTGATAAATATATATACACATTTCGCCAAAACAATGTAGATTTTTTTTTTAAATTTACATTTTAAACTTACCTATGCTGTTGTTTTGCAAAGATGATATTCGTTAAAAAGGCAGTTTAACAATGGAGTCAGTCTGCACAAAGACATCTAAAAGCTTGCTTGCTAAACGCACATATCCTCACACATGTAAAATGGACATAAGCCTAATCAATTCAGGTTGTCGGTCAATCAGAGCCCTGCTGTAAAAGTGTTATGGAATGGAATTGTCTCCCTTCTCACTTTTGGGTGGTAACCAGATTTTATAATATGATAACTTTACTTGTGGCTCCTATACATGCAAATGCTAAACATATATCAGTTCGGGAAAAGTCTGTAGTCTTCAGAACTATATATAGTAGAAAATGTCAACATTTGGCCAGCTGAAAGGTTTTCCAGGGACCTTCACACATGTAAGGGCTTCATAATATGATCTGCGCTAAGCAGGGTTCACCCACTCATTCACAGACTCGGATATCCTGTTCAGGGTAGTCATTTGAGGCTGGAATTTTGAGGGAATAATTAAACTTCCTTAAACACCATTATTACGTATTGTAAAATCACAGCGAGTCCTGAAACAACTATTTGTTCCACGTGTATATACTCACTGAGAGTATCCATGACCATGATCTCATCCTTGCACATGCGCTGGCAGGTGTGGTTGTCTGCATACTTCCCTGTGTTGAAGAGAGTGCACTCGATGCATTCCCTGCAGAAAAATGTTAATCATCATCCACTAACTAGTACTCACTACAAAGCTGGTATGAGGAGTACGAGTTTTAAAACCAGTTCAATAACACTAATCCAGGCCATATATCTATTCATGCATAGGGAGATATGAAGATTCCCTCAAAGGACCACATCTGGCCATAAGAAGGTCCTGTGAAGGAAAATGCTTCAAGGAGCAAAAGGCCATCTAAGGAATGACATCTGTGTACACAATGCTCTTGGTAACATGCGGTGATCAAGAGAAGTTAAAACACCTTTCAGTTCTTTTAGAAATCATGCTGAGCATAAAATAAAGTATACAAACTAAGTGCTAACTACTGAGCGGCTCCAGTAAATCCTATAATAATGCACTGAAACCCTGAAGACAATAAGCAAAAATCACTAAAAATACTTTTTAATAAAATAGCATTTTCTCTCAAAAGCGCATGTGAAAAATTATTGACACCCTTGAAGAACATTTAAAATATACAGTTGCAAGAAAAAGTTTGTGACCCCCATGAAGTTACCACAGTTTTTAACAATGGTTATTTATAAACAGTGGTCTGATCTTAATCTAGGTCACAACTGTAGACAAACACAGTCACACTAAACCAATAACACACAAACAGTGGTACTTTTCAAGTCTTTATTGAGCATACTGAATAATCGTTCACAGTGCAGAGTGAAAAAAGTAACGATTCAGTAATAACTTTTACCAAAGGTTTTCTGTAGTTATTAATAAGACTGGTACAATAAACCATTCCTTGCAATGAAACGGTTTCAGTTCATGAATATTTTTGGGCTGTTTGATTGAACAGCTCTCTTTAGGTCATGTCAGCATCTCAACTAGGGTAACGTCAGGACTCTGATTTGGTCATTCCAAAACACAAATTTTCTTCTTTTTCAAAACTCAATAGTTGATTTACTTTGTGTGCTTGATGGGGGCTGGTGTCTTGATGCATCACTCAACCTCTCTTAAGCTTGAGGTCATTGTTCCGATATTCTCCTGTAACATGTCTTAATGCAGTATTGAATTCATTGTTACCTAAATGACTGCAAGGTGTCCAGGCCCTGAGGCAGCAAAGCGGCTCCAAACCGTGAGGCTTTTTGCACCGTGTTTCAGAGCTGGGATGAGGTTTGGTGTTGGTGTGCAGGTACCATTTTCCTTCAAACAAAGCATTATGCATTTTTGCCAAACAATCTACTAGGAATAGTTCAACTTTTCCTACGTCCAGTGAATTTTGGCAAACTTTGTTTGTTTTTGATCAACAGTGGTTTCCTTCACAGTGTCCTTCCATTAATACCATTCTTGTTCCATGTTTTTCTGATAGATGACACATGAACAAAGACTTCCACCCTTTGTAGAGTTTTGTGAAGGTCTTTAGCGGTCACCCTTGGATTATTTTTCATGTCTTTCAGAATTGCCCAGTGTACTCTTGGTGTGTCCTTTGCAGGACACCCACTCCTAGGGAGAGTAGCAACAGGCCTAATTTAGTTTTTCCATTTTGTAGAGAATTTGCCTCATCGTGGATTGATGAACACCTAGGTGTTTAAAAATGCTTTTTGTAGCCCTTTCCAGCTTTGTGCATCTCTATAATGCATCTTCTAAGGTCCTATGAAAGTTGATGGGATCAAGGCAGGGTTCACACTAATCAAATGTTCATTAGAATACATTTGTCAGTAACAAGACTTTGTCTGTCTTTATTTAGAGTGAATCACCCCAACTAGCTTTTGGAGAAGTTGTCAGCATGAACTTTTTACAGTCTGCACTGTGAATGATTACTCCTTATGCTTGATAAAGAATTGAAAATTACTATTGTGTGTGCATTATTAGTTTAGTCAAATTGTGTTCGCCTGTCATTGTGACTCAGATGAGGATCAGACCAGTAATTAATGCAAAAACCCTGTTAATTCCAAATGGTTCGCAAACCTTTTCTTGCAACTGCACAAACAAATGGTCATCCTTCAAAAATGATGCGAGTGTCCAGAAATTCTGTTCTTCTTCTGTTGTTGCAAAATATGACGTAGCTCACATGTAATGTCATTTTAACACCAAACAGATGGTTGCTGCCCTGCCCAATTAGGCAGTTGATAAAAAATGTCAATAAGTACAAACAGGATTCAAAATTCTGGAACATTTAAAAATGCAGGGACGAGGAAGCATGAACACACTGCGTAAATGCACAGTGAGCAGGATGTGAGGAAGGCAAAGAAAAGTGCCCAGTTAGTAGAGGAATTTCAAATGTTATGCATGAAGGCGTGTCCAATAATATTAGTTTGAACATGTGACTGAACACTAGCTCTATGACATACCTCTTTGCAGCGCAGGCGTCACCGCAGGTGGGGCATTTCTCACACAAGTCCCCAAATGCCCCCGGCTCTGTGCACTGGCAGCGGCCGCACACACAGCTGCCCCGTCCGCTACACATTTTGCCATCTTCAGAGACACACCCAGTTGTTTCCACTGAGCAGTTGCAGTTGTCTCCAATGTAGCCAGCATGACACGTACATTCCCCACAGTGACAATCACCATGACCTAGAGTAAGAGAGACAGGAAGAGAGTGGCACAAAGATAAGAGATAAGATGCAAACAATTAAAAACTAAAGCTAGTGCTAAAAAGTAATGAAATACAATGAAAGTTCTAATCAAAACTAATAATGCCTTGTTAAACCATGCAAGAAAAGGACTCCAAGTCAGTTGCTGGATGGCAAAAAATATCATTTGTAACAATGAACAATAGGTATTGGTATTCAGGCTTACAACTTTTGCAGGTCACTGCATGTGCACAAACAAGAGCTCTATAAATTTTCTTCATTTTATAATACATGAAGAAGGAACCAAATCCACTTCAGCTACATTCATGAAACTCAGTAATGTTTTGTGGAAGAGAAACCACTGCCACATTCCTGATCAGCACATAACAACTGGCGCAATTACACACAGTTCCTCTTACAGGAAAGCCTCGTGAGTCCACAACAAAAGCCTAAGTGTACGGTCAGAACTGTGCACACAGTACAACTGAACGGCATATTGATGTGCGATTGTGAAAGAAGCCTGTGGTCATTAAATCCTGATGAGGCAGCAGAATTTAGAGTAGTTGTAATCATTATTTACATAGATTAGACCCAGAACCTAAGTGGCAGGACCGATGGTACAGATGAGGACTTGAAAAAAAACCCTTAAAATATCAGAAAGCAATCAGATGAGACTAAAACTGAAGTTTTAACAAATGATGTTAAACAAAATGCAAAAATGCATAAAACAAGCGCCTCTGGCTCTGGAAGCTAGATACAGCTGCAATACAACACCAACCTGGCAATATGTACAGACATTTCACCAACTCTATAATATAGTACCTCAGTGTCTTTGAGAGGCACTCTTGTAAATAACACAAAATCATGTAAATAACATTTTTACAAGCTTAAATTTTGTTACTGTCTAAATATAACGTATTCATGCCAACATTTAAATAAGCTAACAGATATAAATGCACTACTTTTTCCAAACATAAAGAGCGCAGTGGAAAGCACTCATCTTGGCACTGCCTCCCTCTCCACACCTCTGATGGATAAGCAGAACTGGATGGATGTAAAACAGTACATCAGGTTGCTGTCTGATATAACATCAACTGTTGAACTCTCTGTGCTCTGAATGGCAAAGGAAGCATTACATAACACTCCCTCAGCTCATTATGAGTAGCAACAGACAGATTTGTAGTTTTCAGGGAGACACTGGAGATTTATGCCTTGTACAACATGATCTGGCTTTAAATGGTCTAGGAATTGTTTAAAAAGGTAAACTCAAAGAAAATGGCTAAGTTCCTTCATTACAGAAGCGGTCATTCTACATATATTTTCCGTAAAGCAACTAGTTTACAAGGCAAAAAATTTAATTGTATTAAATATGCAGAAAATATCAATACATCAAGCACATCAAAATGTAAATGTGACAACAACAACAATAATAATGCATAAACAAATAGTGCTACAGTTTAATTTGGGCTGAACAGTATAGAAATTTGTTCTGCTGTGTTGGCTTTTGCAATACTGACCAATCTGAGGGCTATATATCAGTGCTCAATAGGTTTTACATGGGTGTGCTGATAAATCGGTGTAAACTAAAAAAAAATAAAATAAAAAAGGCCTCTAAAAACCTCTGTTACACATCACAGGTTAATGGTTTTGTTTTAATTTAAATTATTACTACAGGACATTACCAAGTCTTTGTGATGTAGCAATAATGTTTATATCAACATGCAGGTTAAAATTTGATTCCTAATCTCCACAGAAACTGTCAGTGTGGGTTTCCTCAAGGTATTTTTCTCTCAAACATGCAGCAGGTTAGACTGGCAGCTCAAAATTTCCCATAATCCTGTGTGAATCCTTGATGTCTTATAATGCACTGGTTTCTCACTCAGGGTGTATTCCTGCCTGTGCCCAGGATAACCTCAGGATCCTTTGTGACCCTGACCAGGATAAAGTGCATACTGATGATGAGTGAATTTATAATACTAAGGAAAATATGGATCTGTGTACATTCTGATCTATACAGAAACATGAAGGATATGCTGTGTGTTATGGTAAGCCCAAATTCAGACTGGACGAGTCACATCAAAGGTCATGTCAAGGGTCAGGTTAAAAACTCAGTCCAGCCACTGGACTATTGGAAACCCCCAGCAACCACCACAAGCCAAGCCATACAAACTAATTTATCACATGAACCTTTTTGCTCATTACTTTAATAGTGGAATTATAAATGTCCCCCAGTTTGTAACACACATTACTATAAAGATTGTATAATGTGGTGCAAGAACGCGATAAAGAAATCTGTTCCAGACTCCACTGACACGGAAATGAAGAGGGTAATAATAGCGGATGTAAAGCACCATAAAATAACAAGAAGAAAAGATCCCATGGCTCATTTGCTCTAGAGCTTTCATTTTATCCAAAGCAATCTGCCATCTGTGATTACAAAACGTGACATGAGAGTGGGTCAGGGAACAATCTGTATATTTGTGTTTAATTTGTTTTCTCATGTTGTTGACGAATGAGCATTATAGTGTGCAAATATCTAGGAATGCAACTACAGGTTGCACAATCATGGCATCATTGTAGATCATGATTTTAAATAAAGTACACAGCGTAAAGAAAGTGTGGTTTTGTGGTTTCAGTGGGTTTTCATGGAGTTTACAGACAAAAAGAGAAGGGCAGCGATGCATGCGAGATGGAATTTGATGCTTCGTTGAAGTGCCTCTAAGTACATGACGTTACACTTTATGCAATGCTTGACACAATGCACAAAATGTGAATTGGCCTTGTGATGCCTTAGAATATGTCCATATAACAGGACATACATCATATGCTTGAACATATTCTCAATCACAAAGAGAAACGTCAAGACAAGTAATGGCATGCTTTCTTCTCACTTGCTTCTTCAGTTTCCTTTCATTAAAATAAAACACAAAACCAAAAACCCCATAAGATAGTTAGCCCGTATGTTTGTGTCTGTCCATGCATGCATGCAAATAAAATTCTTAACAGAAAGCAGATTGAGGAAAGAGAACTTGAAACAGGAAAACATACAGTAGTACATTTTGCAGGTTTTAGCATGTATGTAACGGCAAAGGATCAATCCAGGTTTGCTAGTGTTTACATAAAAAAAGTCTAAATTTTAGGG
The DNA here is from genome assembly GCA_030068025.1 of Parauchenoglanis punctatus. NCBI lineage: Eukaryota > Metazoa > Chordata > Actinopteri > Siluriformes > Auchenoglanididae > Parauchenoglanis > Parauchenoglanis punctatus. The sequence goes on along the minus strand of JAQQZU010024625.1, from coordinate 2,252 downwards.
TAAAGGAGACACACATGCCTGTCTGTGCATCATATGAGGGTCATATGAGGCATCTTATAAACCATCTCTCCCAGAATCATGCAGGTCACTGTGTACCATGTACTGCTACACTACAGCTCAATGCAGCAACGCCTCAGGCAAATAAACTAGCTCAGTTTTAGCTCATATCTGGTCAAAGGTCACTAAATTCACACATAGTGGAATAAAGCACAAACATTTACAGTATTACAGTAGACCGCTAGTCTCAGGGTTTTTTTGAGGGTGTAAAGTTTCACAGTGAAGATGAAATCTGATGAGTGCTGGTTACTGAAGGGTTGTGTTTAAAGGGACACACCTGAAGACCTGAACCACTACTTACAAGGTGCAACATAATGCACACAGCACAAATAGAGAAGAAGAAAGAAAAATAGAGGTAAAGCAATGTTACAAATTTCCAGCAACCCTTTTAACGAAATCATTCAATACCAAAAAATGCTGGTCTAAACAGTATAACACAAAAGTAGAAAGCAGAAGTTGTATACCGCATTAATGGCTAAAACACTTCTCAATATGGTAGGAAGGTGTTTGCATTTTGGAAATGAGTTTTCATTTTTCTGTGGATTTGAACAAAAGTAGTCTAAAAAGCTGTGGAGATGTTTATGGTAGAATGTGCTGAATAAAAGCAAAATGAGCCATTACTTGAAACTAGTTCACTGGTGAATGCTGAGAGTGTCAGAGTATCTCACACTGGAAAAGTACACAAACCGTGCCCACTTTGGGGAACATTTTTTCCTTAAAATAAACCCAAACTTTCCTCTGAAGTTTATTTCTGAAATCTGGAAGACCCACAAGGTTTCCCTGTATGTCATTTGAGAAGGCGTACTTGTTCCATATATATCTACTTTCTGCAAGAGAGTTACTCTCACTGCTAATGAATTGAATTTTGAAATTTCTGGCATAACAGAATTAATTTGTTAATTAATTATTAATTTGTTTAATTTAACAAGCTAATTAGTTAATGTGTTGCTGGTGGTTTTAAAGTTGTTATAGAAGGTGGTGATCAGTGATTTAATACTATCAAAATCTTTAAAAAAAAAAAAAAAAAAAAAAAAAAAAAAAGTTACATCTGCTTTCATACAATCTATAAGGAGTTCAGGGTCTTTGTTCATGACCAGACAAAGGATCCTGACCCGGTGATCACTTGCATCCTTCCTGTTGGAGTGACCCTCTGGCCCCTGACAGTAAGCAGATAAACTGCAGTCTGTGCATCTGTGGCAGGAGGAGGGAACATAACATCCAACTAATCACAAGGTCTAGCAGCTTCTCTAATAAGGGGTGCTCTATGATTGGCTCTTACGAACATCCATTAGAATGTGCCAGTGGACTCATTGAGCATTTCCTCTTTACAGACTTAATGACATAGATAGAATGACACAAATCAGTGGCGTAAGCAGGAGTTTGACATTTGGCGTAGGGGGGGATTTGCCCCAGGGGTAGGGTCGGAGAGTACAAAGTTGAAGTAAACAATCTTTCAAGATTCTTGGTAGAATCTTACACAGCTGCCCATGTCATACACTTTTTAAACAGTCCTTTACTGATTCGTTGTAAAGCATTAATGACCTGCATTTTGGAATGATTAGCTTCAGTGGGCTTTGGAGTGGGAGTGGGTCACTCCAGAGTGAGACAATACACATTTTGTCCTTCTTGCATGTTAATTTCTTGAGCAATAGAAGAGAGAATCCCAAATGTGCATGGAATGTACCAATATAAAGCCAATTTTACAACGGTGAAGCTGCTATGTCTCCGACAGAACCCTTAGAGTGAGATGGGATTCCACAGGAAGGAAGCACACTGCGTGATGGTTATTTAACACTATCGAACCATAACCAGAAATTCTCTGACTTAACGTTGTCATTTGCATTTGATAAATCAAGAAAAATATACAATACATTATTTTTATTTTTTTTGGAAGGGAGAATAGGGGGATGGATCTGCCAATATTTCCTATGCCCCTGGACATACTGCCATGTTTTTGGTTAACATTAGGCAAGAACAACATAGTTCCACTGAAAATTGACATCCTTCTTGTGGGTGAAGGTACTCATTCAAACATTTTATCAAAACTTTATATAAAATTGTTGCAAAACATAAGTAACAGTAACATTATACCAAAAACATTATATATATATATATATATACTGTAGCACTGAGCCCTCTGACTGACTGGTGCTGATATATTTATGCTTGGGATGTCAGTCATGTTCATTATCGTT
>JAQQZU010024624.1:0-10948 GCA_030068025.1 Parauchenoglanis punctatus | reverse complement strand
CACACACACACACACACACACACACACTCACACACACACACACACACACACATACACACACACACACACACACACACACACACACACACACACACAAACACACAGAGGCTGCACCTATATCAAAACTGTCTGAGCTGACAGTTGCAAAAAGAAAGAAAGAAAGAAAGAAAGAAAAAGCAGTGGGAGATGGTGGTTAGAAGGCCATCATGAAGATAGAGGCTTGTTTCCCACCATAATTGTCAGAAGCTCTGAACAACCATTTTGAACAACATATTAGAGTCACGGTGACATGCAGGGCACTCACCCAGAGAGTGGAGTGAGTGAATGGGTAAGAGAGAAAGAAAGGGAGTGGGAGGAAGGGAGGGTAAGAGGGAGCAAGATGGACAAACAAAAGCAGAATAGGGAATGAAAGGAGATAGCTGTGAGAGACATTATATTTTTAGCTATAACTACATATTTTGGCTTATTTGGATTACTGGTCTAACTGTAAACAAGTGTTCTTATTGCAATCAGGACACTTTATCTTTAAGTGGTGGGCATTGTATGCCTTCTTTTCTTACCTTTTCCACCACTTTTTCAGCCTTTTCCCCACTAGGGCAAGGGGATTGATACTAAGAATATCAGACTTTTCAGGCCATTAAGAACACAAGGCCACATGCTCTCAGAAGGTTTAGGGCACTGAAAGGCCAGTGTGGTACTGGCCTTCATTGTGCTTCAGCGGAAAGAGGGCCAGCTGGCCCTGCCTGAGTAGACATAGCCTAGAGGAGGTGGTCTGTCCTCTCCTGCTGTGCTCCCACTCTGCTTTGTGCTATGCTCCTACATCCCTCCAACCTTCTGTTTGATTTTCCTCCAACTGCTGTCTGTTTTTTGCTATTCTCTTTGCCTGTAGATCTCTTATTTTAAGTATGGCATCAATGGACTTGTTTGGCTCTAGCCACCTCATTTTCCTCCACTATATCACAGAACAAGTATAAGAGAGCAATGACTGGATGATATAAAATTTTATATGACAAATGTGTAGATGTAGGTAAGAATGTATTTTCCTTTGATACCAGTGACCTTCCCCACTACCATCGCAAAGGGGGAGGGGTTTTAATCGAAGCAATATCATTCCCATGTTCTTCAACAGAAGATTAAAAGGCCCCACAAATTCAAAACTAGACATTCAGAACAGTGTTTTCTAGAAAAAAAATGTGGATAGTAATTAAAAACACACTCTGCACACCCACAAAATTCAGAAAAATAGTATATACTTTTAGCCCTTTTAGCGTGAATGACCCCCCTCCCCCCGCCTTAACTCACCCCCCCCCCCCATCCCCTACCAAACACACACACATACTCTTATGCACAGACACACACACACACACACATACACACACACACACACACACACACACACACACACACACACACACACACACATATCCACGGCTACCACCCCCCACCCTCTCGTTTTTGAGAGCCTTATATTTATGGCTATGGAGCAACACAGAGAGGCATAAAATGTGGAACCAGAGGCCTTGGTTCATATTTATATTTATATCAGCCTATAATTTTCATTGGTGTGCCTCATAGAGACATGAAGTAGATTAACTACTTATATTAATTATATGTTATATTACTAATTCAATAATTCTTATACTAAAATTAAAAGCAACTTGATAAATGTTAATTATTCTGCATTTCACATTCTATTTCTTTTTAGTCCATGCATGGAACAGAGCCTAGCCTAAAACTTTTTTTTTTGGATGGAATACATAGATCTTAGAAAAGGAGAATTTACAGAAACAATTTAGTCATTGGTAGATTATTGCCAATCATCATCAAAATCAAAATCATCAAGACATTATGACCTTGTAAGAAAAGTTTAAAAACTGGCCTGGTAATGTACAGTGTATAGTTTGATTTGCTATTGTGACCTATGGAATTAAGAGAATAACTCTCCAGGGCCATGCAGACATTACAGTTGGAAGGATACAGAGTTTAGTACTGCTGTTGTGCTGATGGGTATTGGTGCCTCAGTGTACTGTGTAAGTACTCTTTACTATATTATTAGCAGTGATGGCTGATTGTGATATTAGATGGGAAGGATCATTTTTTTTAGATTTACTAGATGGTACTGTATATTAAATGAACCACAACTAAACTAAATAGATGATAAATAGATGTAAAAACATAATAAAATATATATATATTCTACTTCACCTGGGATGTTCATGCTATAACTTCCTAACATGATAAAAACATAATTTTCAACTGATGTTCCATTGCTTACCCCTGGTTAGCATACACAGACAAACTGACATACACAAAAAAGGAGAAATATGAAAAGAGTCTAAATACTGAAATCTTGCCCTTAAGAGTATCATTTATTTTACTGGAAGTCTCTTAACTAGTGATAGCCTCACAATAAGCTGGCAGCTTACTGTCAGTAGGATGATGTCTGTAGCATTTAATGAATGATTTATGTTCCATTACTTCACCAGTGCTTTATTTTGATGGTCCCAATGCAAGTGCAATTTGATGGCTAGTGTATACTTAATTACAAATGACAGGACATCAATAAGGCATTTAAACTTACAATTCAGTGCCCCATGATCTGTATCAAATCATCTCATAACCTACATCAGTTGGTAACAAAAACGCATTACTAATTGTAAACAGGACATCTACAGGTGGGCCATCAATACACTGCAAAAATATACCTTAGCAAGTGAAAATATCTTGACTATAGTCAAATGTATCTATTTCTTATTGCGTAATTATTTTAAGTAAAAAAAATATTCACAGCATATTTTTAGATGCTTATCATCAATTCAAACTTTAAATTATCATATTCTAAATTTAAGCATTTAAATTTTAGAAACCTACAATATAAATAAATGTTTAAACTTTATTTGCCAATAGAACAAATCTATTTAAAGCTATTTCCTTAAAAAATGTATTTGAAGTAAGTTGAATAATCTTATTTTTATCTTATTGTAAACATATAATAGGAAATACTAGAAAAATATGACTAAGATATTTTCACTTGCTAAGAAATTTTCTAACAGAACATTTTTTGTAAGATAACATTTTTTGTAGTTTATAGAGTGTAGTAGGTTACATATTGTACACTGTACATGGTCTTGGGCTTAGAACTGCATTAGACATTCTAAAATAGCCTGTTAAATTAAAATTAGGTCTTGTGCTAATGGCAGCCTGATGCATCAGTTCTCTCTGTCTTTTCCATTTTTGTAATATTGTAAATTATTCATTTTTGAGTGACATAATATCAAATAGAACATTGGGAATGTAGCACTGGATAACTAGTGAGCTGAAAGCACTTCTAAACAAGAAGAGAGCTTTCAGAGCAAGTGTCAAGGAGTACATGAAGCAAGTGCATGGAGAACTCAAAGTGAAGATAAGGGAATTAATTGACTCCTACAAAAAAGAAGCTGGAGGCCGAGCTGTTGCCGAATAATACCAAAGCTATACCAAGCTGATCACTGACTTCAAGTACAGCAATGGGAAAATTGTAGGAAGTACAAATTGGGCCAACAAGCTGAACAAATTCTTCATCCAGTTCAACAATGTCTCCACCTTGTAATGATTTTCTCTCTTTTTTGTATTCAGGGTGCCAGGCAGTGAAAAACTACAAAATTATTTTAAACTAATCTAAGAATATTGAGTACGTCAAATCATAAATTAAAAAAAGAGAAATGGACAAGAATACATGTATCAACATAAAGTTTCACATGAATGCTTTTAAGTGGCATATAGTGGAAATTACCCCACATACATATGAATGAACAAAGTTCTGTACCCAGCTACGCACTACCCAAAAGACAGTTCACAACCATTTGCAGGATTCAGCTCATGTATTATTAATGACAAATTCAGTTCATGAGCAGTATGCAAAGACAGTTCACCCCTTCATGATTAAACTACATAATTAAAAAAAAAACCTCCAAAACATTTGGCCAACAAAAACGTCATAAGGAGTCAGTAAGATATCCCAATTCCTTGGTTCCACTTATTCAAATATCCTTTAAGTCTTCCTAGTCACTGTCCCTTTCCCAAACTCCCTTTCAGCTGTGTATATATCACACCAGTTTTTGCAACTCCAGTTTAGGTGAAGGAACTGAAAACTTTCTTTCCCCTTTAGTTTCAACAACAAATAGTTTAGTTTTTGTTTTACAAGTAGCACTTACATTTTCTTGGACTACAACTAGAAAAGGACAGAACAAACAAAAGATTCAGGAGGAGCAGCAGTATCCCGACAGCTTACTGTCCCATCTTTGAACGGAAAGTGCATAATTTTTCAAGGTAAGCAAGGGGAAGGGCTTGCTGTGTCACCATACGGGACCAAGGGTATTAAAAAAGTAATATTATCGCAGTGTGGATAGCAATGTAAATAATGAAAAATTATTGCATCACTACAACCTGTACTCCCTGGAAACAGTTGTGCAGGAGAGGATGCTGGCTAAACTGCTAATTATCATGGACAATGAACATCCATGAACATCTGAGCATGTAGCAGAGCACTTTCAGCTCCACACTGATTCGTCCACAGTGCCACAAAGAGTGGTAGAAAAGGTCCTTCATACTGCAGACTGTCCAGTGTATACTTCCTATGTTAATTTTACAATAACCTGACACAGTCACATTCCTTTGCACTGTATTTATTACTTATGTATTTATTCATTTCATATAGGTTATCAAACAGTCTAGGCATGCTACTCAATATATCATGTTATTCAATAAATAATTCAATGCAATTATGTGTATCTGTACCTGTTTATTGCTAGAAATATTTGGCTCTCTATCAATATTCATAGCATTTTTTAATGCAAAACTCACCACTATGCCCCCAGAAAAACAGAAAAACACAGAAAGAAATAGAGCTGCAAGAAAAGAACTGCAAATTATAACAACGAATAGCAATTTGCAGAACATAATTTTATTTAGTTCCAGTACAGTTACTTAATTTTGGCTACTTCATTCAATTGTTCTCAAATATATGCCCTGTTTAGCTTTCTGTCAAGTCTTCCACCTAAGATGTAGTGGAGTAAGGTAGGAAACTTTTAAAGCAATAAATCAAGTCTTTTCAAATGTTTTGCCTTTCCCATGTCTGTTGTTTATAGTTGACAATGGCCACCTAATAATATTTTATCAGGTTTACCTGTTTGTACAGATTTACTACAGGTTTACAGATTTTCTAAGTAGAATTTCTCTTACTAACAATAAAGAATGTTTATTTAAAATTGATAAAAAAATACACACAATGAATAATAATAATAAAAAATATAATAATAATAATAATAATAATAATAATAATAATAATAATAATAATAATTAAATTATTCTTTTTGGTGATTCCAAAATGACATGTGCACAGTTTGTGGACTGAATGAGCTTTATGCAAAGGCATCCTTAAAAATAAAAGCAGGTAACTTTTGTGAATTTAAAACCACTTTCTACAGCATAGTGCATCTCATATTCAGATCATATTAATGAACTGGGGTCAAGCACACATGCCATGAAGGTCAAGACCTCTTGCAAACTTTCTAAAAAAAAAAACAGCAGTTTAACAGCTTATTTGTATCTGTTTGCAACACATTCTGTTCAATCCAATTGTATTCTTATTCATTTACATTCCTAATATGTAGAAATGGCTGCACTGTCAGCACGGTATGTGATTTTCTCCTCTGGGATTTCTACATCTGTTCATAATTTGTGTAATTACCATTAATGTGCACATTTTTTTAATTAACTTTTTATTACATTTAATACACATACAATTTTTGTTTGTTGGTTTTATGTGTGTCCACACATGTTGGCTGTTGGTTATACGTGTCCACACATGTACACTAGCAGTCAAGAGTTTGGACATACCTTCTAATTAAATTTTTTTCTTTATTTTTATTACTTTAAAAGAGACTGGATAATGATGGACTGTTGTTTCTCTTTACTTAGTTGAGCGGGTGTTGACATTAAAGGTTATTAGTGGAATTTATTTACTTCTTAATGCATTTGAGACCAACAGTAAATAGTAAATGATAAAAATACAGTAAATAGCCCTATAGAACAAATATAGTAATCCATATTATCAAGGCACATGTGTTAACTGAAAAACATTCCAGGTGACTACTTCATGAAACTGGTTAAGATAATGCCAATTGCACCATCACGGTAAATGGTGGCTACTTTGAAGAATCTAAAATATGAAACATATTTTGTTTTTTTGTTACACTTTTTTGTTTACAACATAATTCAGTATATGCCATACGTGTTGCTTCATAGTTTTGATGTATTCAGTAATGTTTTACAATATAGAAAGCAAAAACAATTAAGAAAAACCTATGAAAAAGAGTAGGTGTGTCCAAACTTTTGACTGGTAGTGTATATGTGTGTCCAGTGCACAAGCATGTTATTTTGTTTGTTGGCACACACCTATTATTTTTGTTTGAATTTAGTTGCTTATATTTCACAAAATATAATCATTCCTAATTTACACGACCAAACCCTGACCAGGAAGTTAGTAAGGAGCATCAGACATTAATGAATATGAATATTATAACAAATATGATATTTATTATTCCCATCAGTTTCATGTTTTGAGCATGCATTACAGGTGTACAAGTGAAAACCTGTTAAAAAAAACTAAAACAACCAAAAACAGCAAAATAATTTGCTTACTATTTGTACCTATAGTTGAGGTCAGAGGTTTACATACAGTCATCATGAACATGAATGTCATGGCAATATTGAGCTATCAATGATTTTTTTTAACTGTTCTTTTTCTGGGAAATAATTATTTTACAACATAAATCCATAAAAAAAAACCTTAGCATGGGTGCACGCTGGGAAACTGAGTCTGAGGTGGTGGTGGCGTCAGGTACTGCAGGTGCAGAGGGTGAAGCGGTTGCATGTAAGACAGACCCCCCCCCCTCTGGTCCTCTGGGTCTTGGTGCAGGTTGATTGGGATGTCTGGTGTGAAAATCCTGGATAAGGAGAGGGTCTACAATGTCCTGAGAAGGAATCCAGCACTGCTCTTCTGGGAGCAGAGTCCTCAGAGTCCTCGGATATTCTTAGTCGCTAACCAAACTCTATCACCAGGTTGATATAGTGGCGCGTATCTGCATTTGCGGTCTGCGAAGCGCTTGCGTGTCACTGCGACTTGGTTTAGGTGTTGATGAGCATCTGACCATATCTGTTCGCTTTGCCGGAACCACTCATTCACCGCAGGCACTTCAGTGGGCATTGCATTCCATGGGATCATGGGTGGCTGATAGCCTAATACACATTCCGAAGGGGGTTAGGTTGGTTACAGAGTGGCGCAACGAATTCTGTGCATACTCTACCTATGGCACGAATCGTGACCAATCCGTCTGGTTCTCCGCACAGTATGTTCTTAAATATCTTCCGATTTCTTGATTCATGCACTCAACTTGGCCGTTTGCCTCAGGATGATAGCCAGAGGTTAAGCTTACTGAGACTCCCAGTTTCTCCATGAAATTATTCCAGACTCGTGATATGAACTGAGGTCCCCCATCGCTAACAATGTCCTCCGGGATGCCATAATATCAAAATACTTGTTTGAATATAGTCTCTGCTACTTTGAAAGTGGTTGGGAGTGTGGCTAATGGAACTAGTTTCAGGGAACGTGAGACTCGATCAAGGATTACAAGTATTATGGTGAAGCCCTAAGAGTCTGGGAGATCAGTGATGAAGTCGAGTGCTATATGGGACCTGGGTCATTCTGGAGTAGTGAGCGGTAACAATTTCCCTGCCGGGAGATGCCTGGGTACCTTAGCATTAGCACAAGCCATGCAGGAAGTGACATGTTCATTGACATATTTAGCCATGGCGGGCCACCAGTACTTACTGTTAATGAGTTCCATAGTTCTACAAGTACCTGGATGACCTGATGCTGGAGAGGTGTGGGCCCATCTTGCTTCTGAGACTAGACTGTACAAATGGGCAGGCATTCTTCAGGCACATGCTCGCAGGGTGTATTGTCTGTCTCCCTATCAAACTCCTACTGGATAGCGTTCATCCAAAAGGTGGGTGGGAGGATGGATTCGTGCGTATCTGGGATCTCCTCTTCTGGGTCCGTGTGAGAGAGCACATCTGCTTTGGTATTTTTGGATCCTGGCCTATATGAGAGCATAAAGTTAAATCGCGTAAAGAACAGGGCCCACCTGGATTGACGGGGATTTAATCTCTTAGCTGTCCTTAGATATTCCAGATTCTTATGATCAGTTAATACGAGGAAGGGTTGTGTACCGCCTTATAGTCAATGATGCCACTCAGATAGGGCGAGTTTAACAGCAAGGAGCTCCCGATTGCCGATGTCATAGTTCCTCTCTGCAGGGCTGATTTTGTGGGAAATAAAAGCCACGGGATGTAATTTGGGTCTCTTGCCTCTTTGCTGGGATAAGACTGCTCCTACCCCCGTCTCCAAAACATCTACTTCAACAACAAAAGGAATCTCTGGGTCAGGGTCTTTGAGAATGGGGCTGTGGTGAAGGAAATCTTGAGGCGCTTGAATGTTCGCCTCTTCATTCCATCGTAATTTCTTGTTTTCCTTTAAACAGGGAGGTGAGTGGAGCTGAAATGCCACTATAATTCCTTATAAATCGTCTGTAAAAGTTGGCAAATCCCAGAAATCTTTGAAGATCCTTGATCGTGCAGGGAATAGGCAACTCTGTTACTGCTTTCACTTTCTGTTCATCCATAGCCACTCCCCCTTGGGCTATGACATATCCCAAGAATGATACTGAATCCATGTGACATTCACACTTCTCCCCTTTTACAAATAGTTGATTCTCTCTCAGTTTGTCCAAAGCTTTACGTACATGTTGAATATGGGTTCGGCTATCACAGGAATATATTAATATGTCATCAATACAGTATATGCGATGACACACTTTCCAAGGAAATCCTGCAGCACATCGTTGATAAAGCATTGAAACACTGATGGAGCTGAGGCTAGACCATATGGCATAACCTGGTATTGGTAATGTCCAGACGTGGTACTGAAAGCCATTTTCCATTCATCCCCTGTGCGTATGCGTATTAAGTTGTTCGCACTGTGCAAGTCTAATTTGGTGAAAATGCATGCTGAGCGGAGTTGTTCCAGTGCTGCAGGGACCAGTGGTAAAGGATATGGATATTTGATGTTTATGTTATTGAGTCCTCTGTAATCGATACATGGACGGAGGCCTACCCCCTTTTTCTACATGAAGAAGAATCCAGCAGAAGCTGGCGAGGTGGAAGGGACAATGTATCCTTGTTCGAGGGCCTCTTGAATGTAATCCTTCATGGCTCTGTGTTCTGCTATTGACAATGGGTAAATGTGACTTCGAGGAGGCATAGTGCCTGGTAAGAGATCGATTGCGCAATCGTAAGGGCGATGTGGCAGGAGACCTTTAGCTTTAGTTGTGCTAAAAACATCAGAGTAATCCCTGTATTACTCTGGGAGAGCACACTGGACTTGAGTTTCGGGGTTTTCAACAGAAGTAGATGCGAGCATGATTTGTATCTTATTCAGAGAGTTGACACGACAATATTCAGACCACTTTGTTATTTCCCGTCCATTCCATTAGATGTGTGGGTCATGAAAATTCAACCAGGGAATACCCAGGATGATCGGGTGAACCGGTGAATCGGTGATGAGAAAAGATATAAGCTCAGAGTGTAGACTGCTGGTGTGCAACACGACGGGGACCGTGCAGTGAGTGATGGTGCCCTTTCTGATATGTCCTCCATTAATAGTGCGGATGCATGGTGGGTTGTTAAGGAGGTGTAGGAGAATCCTTATCTTAGTGGCTGTGGCGTGGGCAAAGAAGTTTCCGGCCGATCTGGAGTCGATCATGGCTGTAAGTAAAAAGAGCTCATCTGAGTGCTTGATCTGAACCATTAAAGAGAAAGAAGGAAGTGCGGAATAGGTTGACGTACTCACCGAGTGGGGTGTATCGGAGGAGTGCGCCCCCGAGGTGGTGCGTGTGGCGAGTTCAGTACATCTCGCTATCTGATGTTGAATGTCATCACAGTAGACGAAGAGATGCTGACGTCTCCTCCTCTCCCTCTCTGCCATGGAGAGGTGGGAGTTTCCCAGCTGCATGGGTTCAGGCGGCGGCTGTGTGAATGCTTGAGGAAGCGCTCATGAGCTGTGTGGGAGAGATTTTTGCTTCCTGTCTCTCAGCAGAGTGTCCAGACATATGGCCAAAGCAATTGTTGCATCCAGGGAAGCCTCATCATCTCTGCATGCCATTTTGGTAAGTACATCCTCATTCAGTCCTTGTCGAAATACAGCTTTTAATGCAGACTCATTCCACCTGCTCTCGGCCACTAGAGTCCGAAATTCAAGGGCATAATCAGCAGCTCTTCTCCCTCCCTGTCATAAGGACAACAAGAGCTCGCTTACTTCTTTCCCCTCGGGAGCATGATCAAAAACTCGCCGAAATAAAGTGATGAACTGTTCATAGGTGGTGGGTGGTTCATTGCCTTCCCACATCGCAGTAGCCCATCTCAGAGCATCTCGGTAAGCAGGCCGAGAAAGTGAGTAATCTTAGCGATCTCCGAAAATCCCACATGAGCCGCAAAGTAGAGCCGGCACTGAAGGAGGAAACCTTTGCATTGAGCTGTGTTCAAGTTCAAGTTCAAGTGTGTTTATTGTCATTTCAATGTATACATGTGTTGCTGATGAACTTGTCAGGCCGGGCGATAGATGGCAGAGGCGGAGGGGCAACTGCCATGGGAGTCTGTGTGGTTAGCAGGGCGAGACTGCTATTGAGCTGCTGAACTTGAGCCGTGAGCTCCTGCACGCGTCGTTCCTGTTCCCCCAGAAAATGGCCCTGGGCTGTGAGTGACTCAAGGAGCTGGGTAGTATCCGCTGTACCCATGTTGAGGCGAAGCATAATGTCATGCACACTCATGGAGACAGGATACAAGTGCAGGA
>JAQQZU010024623.1:0-10949 GCA_030068025.1 Parauchenoglanis punctatus | reverse complement strand
ATTTGGATTTTTACAACATTATTGTTGAAATACACAGTCCTGAAAAAGGGACGTTTCTTTTTTTGCTGAGTTTATAAGTAAACATGCACCTACAAGCATATTTTTTTTTATTTCTTACTGCCACCTGTTGCTCTCTGACAAGATCAGCTGAAAGGTCCCAAGTAGGGCTGGGAATATCCTTTCAAATCTCACTCATGGGGCACATGTGGTTGCACTGAATAGATGGTGTTTGAGACCAACTAGAGAAGATATTCGTTGGGTGTCGTTACAGTGTGTCGTTGCTCTGCTTAGTGCACCTACGACAGTCAGTGGGATGCAGTATCATCTCGATCTCAAAGATAAAGATGCCCTACACTCTGCACTTCGATTGAAACAGAAATGAAACGGGTCACATTCCTGCTGCTGCAATACCAGTATGTTAACATTTCATTATAACTAGTGCTGTATTTGATGATAAATCAAGTAGCTGTTGGTGAGCGGACACTGAGACGATGGAACAAACAGGCACACGAGACAGTAGTAGGGTGAGTTAAACAGTGATGTGTTTTTATTTTCACTTGAGTGCAAGGCAGTGCAAAAGACAGCATGGTGCAAAATATGTAACCAAAGCTTGGTTAATTCTATATCCACGTTAGTGATGAATAACTTGATTATCATTACTGGCAAATGGTGAATTTAACCCATGTTTAAACCAAATATTTTGTTACATACAATACTAGTTAATGCAGAAGTATGCAAAATTTGAGCCTGCTATGTAGTTTAGTTTTTGATATATGGTCTTGTGAAATTGCTTAAAAAATAAGGCCATGTAAACTTTGACACCCCTCTCCCCTCAGAAAATTGGCTGTATATTGGAAAGTGATCTTACAACAAAATAATTTAACAGAATGTCTCCCGGATAACATGGGTACCCCCCCCCACCACCACCACCACTTTCTGGAGGGTTGTCCCTCTAAAATATCATTGTAAACCTAACTATGTAATTTAAATATTAATAATATGTACTGAAAGAACATGTGCAAATGATAAATATAAATAAGAGACAATGCATTACACACACACACACACACACACACACACACACACACACACAGTGTCATTCATCTTGACAGTATCATGGTATCACTGTCAGTATCACACACGCACAAACAATATCCTTCATCTTGAAAATATGAGCTGGAAAACAAAACCTTGGACATGAAATTAGGTGATACCTAAGCTCCAGTCTTTTTATTTCCTGTTCAAACAAAATCCAGTCAACAGGACTTTTATTATAGGCTTAGAATGGATGTGATGTGACTGAAATCCCAGGACTTCTTTAGGGTGATGTCACAGAAAGTGGCAGGGCAAATGTCAGTCAGAAGCTCCCACTGGGAATTGCATGACATGGTCAGTGACATAGGATTCTGACAAGATTAATGTTAAAGATATAAATCTGTCATAAATAAGACAATGATCCTAATTGTGTTTTAGGGGATTTTTTTTTCAAACATTTTTTTGTTGCCCTGCTTTATTAAATATGATTGAGAATGTGGGACAGCATGTTTGGGTAATCTGGGACAGTCATTTAATTTCTTCAAATGGGGGAAATGTGCATCAAGGGACTTCTTGAATTTGCATACATAGTTATTGGATCACATCATATAATCATATAACACTGTTTTGCTGCAGTAAAGAGATGTAGCATCTGGTCTGCAGTGTAGTCGACTCTGCCATTCTCAGTGGTCTATTGCTCTTTGGTAACAGGACTGGCTATTGAATCCAAAGATTTAGAGGTCTTCCTTCCCACAGCCCTTCTACCTTTTCTGTGCGCTTCCCATGTTTGAGTTCATCAAATAACAGTTGCTTCGGGATTCAGACATCATCCATCCTGAACACATGGCTGAACCAATGGATCCTGCTGTCTCTGAGCATAGTCTCAATTATGGTCATGTTAGCACGATGCAGCACTTCCACACTCGTCACATGCTGCCAGCACTTGATGTTTAAGATCCCCAAGAGGGATCTCTGATCCACGATGTTTGATGTGGCGAGCTAAACTGTTGGATTGTTTTGGGTCTGTAGCGAGTAAAGATTCCATAGCAAAGAGTTGCTGGCCCCGGGCCATTGGCAAGCAGGCTGTCCTCTTCTGTGTTTGCATCCCTTGAGGCTAGATTTTGGAGTGGAATCACATAGAGACACAAATGACCATATCTAAGTGAGTAAGGCTGTTAGTGAGCTGACACTGACAGACCCTGATTTTCTCTGGGTTTTGTACCCTCAAGCTCCCGAGTTTAGCAACAAAACTGGAACCGCCACATGGAGGCACAACAGACGGTCTTCACCATGTGAGAGGCTTAATGGAATAGCCACTTTCTGTTGATGAATTGACCAAATTTTGCACTTTACATGATGCTGGATATGAGGAGACCGGTCTGGGACACAGTGGCCCAGTCTGTCCCAGATTATCAAATTCAGCCATATTTTCTTTTTTGCTTTTTTTTTTGGCTTAAAGGAGACTAATAGGTGTGACTCCTCTGGGCCTGTGATCTCCTCTGATATCTACATTCTTTCTTCCAGTGTGGTTAGAAAACATCTAAGGGTATAATATACCGAAAGGTATAATATGTTGACTTAATGTGTTAGACAGATATCAGAATAAGTCACAGAAATCAAAATTGCTAAAATGTCCCAGATTACCTGAATTCACCTTATTTCTCATTAACTCTGCCCAAGCTTAAATTGTGACCTCAGTATTATTTGGCTTCCCTTGGCATTTTTGTTGAAAAAAGGTAATATCTAAAAATTAAATGTTCTATGTGAAATCTCTCAGAGAAACTTGGTATTTTAAAGTTCTACCAGCAAATAAATCATCATCCAGGATGAAAATGCTGGATTTATCTGCTGACAGAACATGTGAAGCAGACTCAACATGCCAGTAAGGCAAATCTGAGGAGAAGTAATTGTTATTTTAGATATGCTTTGAGTATTGCATCATTTTACAGTGATCTGACTTTGCTGCCTTAATTACACTACATTTACATTTATGTCATTTGGCAGACGCCCTTATCCAGAGCGACTTACATACGTCTTATTTTGTACAAGTGAGCAGTGAAGGTTAAGGGCCTTGCTCAAGGGCCTAGCAGCGGCAACTTGGCGGTGCTAGGATTTTAACTCACGACCTTCCGATCACTAGTCCAACGTCTTAACCACTGAGCTACCACAGACCCCACTAGAATTGAAGATGTCTAACAATGCATAGAATCTTGCAGATACAGGTCAAGAGCTTCAGTTAATGTTAATGTCAGTTAATCATACATCAGAATGGGTAAAAAGTGTGATCTCTGTGATTTCCACCATGGCAAGGTTGTTGGTACCTGATAAGCTGGTTTGAGTATTTCAGAAACTTATCTACCTCACACACAACACTCTCTAGCGGTCTCAGACAAACAGCTCAGATGTCAATCCAATCCTATCAGGTGAGAATTCCACCAATGTCTTGAAACTGTTCCTCTCCATTTTAGCTCTCTCGTCCACTGACTGGGTTCAGCTCGAATTTGTGCTTTTTCACCTGCTGTTCCAAATAATCCCTCAGGATTTTTTATGGGATCGAGGTACGGGGAATTTCATACAGGGACTAGAAGTCGTTATACGCCCAGTGTAGAATTGTGTGCAGTCTGATTCACTGTGCACAATGAACACACACTTCTGTGTTGTAACTAAATGAGTGATGTGTTCATAAAAGTGTTCTCTATTCCTCAACATGGAAATGCAGGAACACCGGAGTCTTCATCACACACACAGATGTTCACTACAGCCTGAATATAAAAGAAAAATATGAATTAATTACCACAAACAGGACTGTGCTACTTCATGATCAACAGAATGTAATTGTCTCTGCTCCAAGGGAAACATTATCATCTCCTGTTTATAATGAATCATTCAACTTTTTTTTTTATTCTTAGTAAAACCTAGCTAGAACAAATGAAAACGTCCTCAAGTTCTAACTGGAAAATGAGCAGATACACTTGGTGTCAAAAAAAAGTTAAGCACACAGATGGTGTGGTGGAAATGAAATGAACCTGCATGTGGTGAAAGGTCATGTATATGTATTGCAATGATTATAATCTCAGAGCAAATGGACAACAGAATTGGCAGTATGGGCACACTGCTGGTCGCATGTCAGTAGGGCTTGGCCTGGACACATGCGGCAATATGGTGTGGAAGGGAGTCGTACAGCCGTTGTATCCTCTCCTGCGGCGATGATGATGGTTTGTGTTGCAAACTACTGATAATGTGGTTAAATGATTAGTCTTTTATTTCTTCAACATTTTTCTAAGAAGGTCATTACTCACCTCAGTGTCTGTAGTTTGTAATGTTCATCATCCTTAAGAGCAGAGAGCAGCTTCTTTCCCCAGGCTTTTATTTTATTACAGGACAGATCCAGTTCTCTCAGGTGTGAGGGGTTTGATCTCAGAGCTAAAGTCAGAGCAGCACAGCCTTTATCTGAGACACCACAATTATACAACCTGTAGAAGCACAGTGACACTGTTGTTGGAGAGCTGTGTTTTTTTTCTGTGAAGTTCTTCCATTAATAACATTCAGTGTTTTTTTTCTTCTTAAAGTGGACACAAACGGAGACTTCAGTGAGTTCTAGAGATTTCTGCTCTTTTGTGGTTTCCCTTTGGTTTCCCTTTCACCTCCTTCAGTATTACATGCTGTGTTCTTGGTGTGATCTTTGCAGGACGCCTCGATCTTAGGCAGAGGAACAACAGCACTGACTTTCCTCTGGTTAGAGACAGTTTGTCTTATTGCGGACTGAGTAATACACTAGGGCTTTAGAAATGTATCTAGAAAATTTCTCACATCACACATGTCAGTAAAATCTTTTTTAAATCAGTGTTCACATGAATAAATTTTTCTGGAGAAGATCAGACTGTCAGTAATCAGACCTTGTGTGTATTTTATAGAACTGGCACATATCTCCCCTTACGCCGAGTGCTGTGTGAGGATGCGCAATTCTGCGTGGTTCTTTGTCTATTTACATTTACATGTGTTTTGGTTTAAGTTTGTCTTGTCTCCTCACAAGTCCTGTCATTGGTTCAGTCCCTATTGTGTCATGATCACCTTCAAGTTTCTGTTTACCCCATAATCAGTTTGTTTATTTAAAAAGGACATAAAATGGATGAACATGGCATAATTTTATAAAAATGGATTCCCACTTTTAAAATTCTCATTAGATTTAACACTGTCAGTTTGACTCTTTAAAAAAAAAGTAATCTAAATGACATTTTTCAAACAAATGCAGCACCGTCTTGATGTCAAATGCTTGTGTTTGCAAAAGCTTCTGATTCTGTTTACAAGCACAAGCAGTGAAATTACAGTCATATGAAAAAGTTCGGGAACCCCTCTTAATTTTGGGGATTTTTGTTTATCATTGGCTGAGCTTTCAAAGTAGTAACTTCCTTTTAATACAAGTCATGCCTTATGGAAACAGTAGTATTTCAGCAGTGGCATTAAGTTTATTGGATTAACAGAAAATATGCAATATGCATCACCATAAAATTAGACATATGCATAAATTTGGGCACCGCAATAGAGATATTATATCAATACTTAGCTGAGCCTCCTTTTGCAAATATAACAGCCTCTAGACACCTCCTATAGCCTTTGATGAGTGGCTGGATTCTGGCTGGAGGGAATTTAGACCATTCCTACAAACAGAATCTCTCCAATTCAGTTAAATGTGATGGCTGCCGAGCATGGACAGCCTGCTTCCAATCATCCCATAGATTTTTGATGATATTCAAGTCAGGGGACTGTGACGGCCATTCCAGAACATTGTACTTCTCCCTCTGCATGAATGCCTTTGTAGATTTCAACCTGTGTTTTGGGTCATTTTCTTGTTGGAATATCCAACCCCTGCATAACTTCTACTTTGTGACTGATGCTTGAACATTATCCTGAAGAATGTGTTGATATTGGGTTGAATTCATCCGACCCTTGACTTTAAGAAGGGCCCCAGTCCCTGAACTCGCCACACAGCCCCACAGCATGATGGAACCTCCACCAAATTTGACAGTAGGTATCAGGTGTTTTTCTTGAAATGTGGTGTTCTTCTTCAACCATGCAAAGCACTTTTTGTTAAGACCAAATAACTAAATTTTTGTCTCATCAGTCCAAAGGACTTTGTTCCAAAATCAATCTGGCTTGTCTAAATGAGCTTTTGCATACAACAAGTGACACTATTTGTGGTGTGAGTGCAGAAAGGGCTTCTTTCTCATCACCCTGCCATACAGATGTTCTTTGTGCAAAATTAGCTGAATTGTAGAACGATGTACAGATACAACAGCTGCAGAGAGATGTTCTTGCAGGTCATTGGAGGTGACCTGTGGGTTGTCTATAACCATTCACACAATGCTGCTCCTGTATTTTTCTTGGCCTGCCAGGCCTGGGTTTAACAGCAACTGTGCCTGTGGCCTTCCATTTCCTGATTACATTCCTTACAGTTGGAACTGACAGTTTAAACCTCTGAGATAGCTTTTTGTAGCCTCCCCTAAACCATGATACTGATCAGTCTTTGTTTTCAGATCTTTTGAGAGTTGCTTTGAGGATGCCATGCGGTCACTCTTCAGAGGAGAGTCAAAGAGAAGCACATCTTCTAATTGGCCACCTTAAATACCTTTTCTCATGATTGGACATACCGGTCTTTGAAGTTCAAGGCTTAACGAGCTAATCCAACCAAGTTGGTGTTGCAAGTAATGAGTATTGAGCAGTTACATCCATTCAAATCAGCAAAATTACAAGGATACCCAAATTTTTGCACAGCCGGTTTTTCACATTTGATTTAATTTCATACTGCTTCACTAAAAATCTTTGTTCGGAAAACACCCCAGTACTCAGATGTTCCTAGGAAATGAAAGACATACCACTGTTCTCTTTTTTGTTGAAAATAGAGTTAATTATTTTAGAGGCTGAGAGGGGTTCCCAAACTTTTTCATATGACTGTATTTAGAAATTACAGTTTTTTGTGTACAATATTTAAATTATTTCTGTGTATTAAAACATACAGTAGTGAGCACGTATCGTGATCTCTTCTCATACACACACCTATTGATCCTGTTCTCAACTTCAACAAGTGTTACTATAATGTGAAATAATACAAGACCATTTTAGAACCATAGTGATTAGTTGTGTGATTAGTTACAGTGTTTTATTAAATTTCACAGTAATTTCAGATACACTGCAGTCACATCATTTTTCACTCCAACTTCTCCAATACGTACATCTGACCCAAAGACTCTGACAAATCATCAGTGTTCAGTGAAAAGAAACATTCTTCCTCCTCAGAACATTGATGATGAACCTAAAACTTCTGCTTCAGTCTCACTATTAGAGAATGTGTCTTACTGAGGAGCAGGTCATGTGACTCTGAGAGATGATCTTACCTCAGTATCTCCAGTTTACAGTGAGGATTGTCCAGTACAGCAGAGAGACTCTTCACTCCTGAGTCTCCTAGTTTATTCTCAGACAGATCCATTTGTCTCAGGTGTGAGGGGTTTGATCTCAGAGCTGAAGTCAGAGCAGCACAGCCTTCATCTGAGACACCACACTTACGCAGTCTGAAGAGAGACACAATGGCACACTGTTCAACAGATTTTTTTATCTTGGTTTAAGACTTACAGTGCATCCGGAAAGTATTCACAGCGCATCACTTTTTCCACATTTTGTTATGTTACAGCCTTATTCCAAAATGGATTAAATTCATTTTTTCCTCAGAATTCTACACACAACACCCCATAATGACAACATGAAAAAAGTTTACTTGAGGTTTTTGCAAATTTATTAAAAATAAAAAAACTGAGAATGCACATGTACATAAGTATTCACAGCCTTTGCTCAATACTTTGTCAACTTTTGGAATATGCAAGAATAAGGAGGATCTAGCTAAAAGTGGCAAAATGTGGGTTGACATTAAATAGCCTGCAGAGATTAGCACATGGGACACAATCCATGACTACAGCTATTTTGACATTTCTAAGAATGACTGGTCTTGCAAATAGAATTCAAGTCTTCAAGCCTTCAAGTATTCCTTCCTTTCTTTCTTCCTTCATTCGTTCATTCAATCATTTTCCCAACAGTATTCATACCTCAGTCCTGCAGATGCACTAAGATTGCAAGCTCCCAATAAATTCAACATAAGAAAACACACCTGCACACTCACTAGAATGTTCTGTTATGTGTTCTCTGAATACTAGAAAGGAGTTTTGCCTAGCCTCAGAAGGATCTGACTTGGAAAGACCCGTCTTACCAAGGAAGCAACCTTGACGTTAATAATCAGCCCTGGTTTTGTGTGTTTTTGCTACATTACAGTTGCTACTTCTGCCTATATCGAAGCCATGTATCCCCGCTATTGCATGTTATTGCACGCCCTGCTGTCTCAATAACACACAAAATAATTACAGCCAGGAAATACTAAGATTAATCACTTTTCATTTTTATTCCCATCGATTCAAATCATCATAAATGTGTAAGGTGATTCAGCGATGCATGCCTAGTTGTGTATGATATTAAACTATCAGCAGCTGAAGCTGAACAGAGAACAGCAGACTGACCATGAACTTTAATCAGACAGAGAGAGAGCGAGAGAGAGACTTAATCACAGATGGTTCTACTAGACTTATAGTGCACTACACAGGGGGAATAAACTTGTTTCCATAGACTATGAAGTGCATTTATATAACAATATAGATTGATATTGTAGAATCAAAGAAGTAAAAGTCTGAATCATAGTTAAAAAACAAAACACTATCATGAATAAAAACCATGACAATAATATCATGTATAACACATTAATTTTTAACAGAATGGATTTTTTGTTTTCTAAATCAGATTATTAGCACATAATTTATTGTTAAAGAAAATATTCCTGTGTTAGGGCTTGTGTCCAAGAGATGAATTTTTTTGTGCTGACAGTGTTTATTTTCTATAAGGGTGAATTTGAGTAATCTGGGACATGTTTTGCAATTTTGAATTCTGCGACTTATTCCGATATCTGTCTAACAAATGATCATATACTTTCATAAAAAAATAGCCTAAATGATGAAATATAAGGACAAAAACTTAGAACTATTTGGCAGGCTAATGTGGCTGGAGTGCTAACTGTTTATATGCTAGTTAGCTAGGTCATTACATCTAGCTAAGTACCAGATAGCAAGCTAGCTAGCTTGGTCACTAACTAGAAAATCAGTTTAAACACACAGGGACAAACTATATTTGTCTCATGAACTCCTGTTTGACAACTGCAGAGTATATGCTACATCTCTTTAGTTTATCATTTTCTACTCCAGCAAAGCAGTGTTATATAAAAGTATATGAATGAATAACTATGTATGCAACTTCAGGAAGTCCCTTGATGCACATTTCCCCATTTAAGAACTTAAATGACTGTACCAGATTAGCCAAAGCCTGCTGTCCTACATTCTCAATCATGTTTAATAAAACACAGCAATGAAAAAAAGGTTTGAAAAAAATCCCCTAGAACACAGTTAGGAACATTGTCTTATTTATGACAGAGTTATATTCTTAACATTAATCTTGTCAGGATCCTATGTCACTGACCGTCTCATGAGATTCCCAGGGGGAGCTTCTGATTGACATTTGCCCTGCCCCTTTCTGTGACATCACCACATGAAGTCCTGGGATTTCAGTCACATCACATCCTTGCTAAGCCTATAATAAATCCTGTTGACTAGATTCTCTTAGAACAGGAAATAAAAAGGCTGCAGCTTAGACGTCGCATATTACCCAATGTCCCAGATTACCTGAATTCACCCTGTCAATCCTATGACGTTCAGTGTTTACTCAGCTTCTTTTACCCGCTGTGCTCAGGGCGCCTTCAATTGAAAATAGTTCAACTTCTGGAACACTGCCAAGCTTGTCAGTGTCACTTTTCTCTCACTGAACAATCAAAATCAAGAAGGGGTGGGACTTATGATATCAGCACTGTTAATGACCGAGGAGAAACTGATCCTGTCACTGACAATCCTGTTATTTATGATCTACACTGAAGGGTTACCATGATCAAGATTTGAAATAAACATGATTTCATACCATTGTTTCAGCAAACCTTTCTAAAGGAAACAGAGCCTTGATGTTCACAATGAAAGAATGCAGAAGGGCTAGAAGATGTTTTTTGTAACCTAGCAATAATAAGTGCTAGAGAGAAGCACTCTGAAAATGAGGTCGTGGCTGTTGTTAGTGCAAAATAAAACAAAACAAAAAAAAAACCGTATCTCGTGGACACAGGCTCGTATAGAACTAATTTAGAGTAAAAGATATCTATGAATTGGGTTCATCAGGTTCAGGATGTGAAATTCACAGTAAAAAAAAAATTCTACAGAAGAATGACATGAAGACAGAGAAACAGATTTGCTGAGCTTTTGGTGCTATGAGGAAGGATCACCAAAAAAAAATTGGAAGTGTGTCTGATACATATTCTGCTCAATTAAAGTTTGTGAGATTGGCATCAGTTTTACACATTATTTTGTTCTCATTTTACATTTATGTTATTTGGCAGACACCCTTATCCAGAGCGACTTAGATACATCTTATTTTATACAAGGGAGCAGTGAAGGTTAAGCAGTGGAAGCTTGGCGGTGCTGGGATTTGAACTCACGACCTTCCAATCAGTAGTCCAATGTCTTAACCACTGATAAATTATAAACAGGTATAAATTAGCACCATGTGTCTTGTTGGGAGAAGTTGCCAGGTCCCCAGTTTTAATGAGGAATTGAGCTACTTTTGACTCGCATGCACGGATTGATTTCTCTGGCTTGGACTGGAGTTGGGACTAGTGTTGTCATCACAACAAAATTATGACTTTGATGTGATGCCTGCCCAAATATCTCAATGATAATACTGAAATGATACCACATCAAAAACCTAAAACATCAGGAAAAGTAATGGAT
>JAQQZU010024622.1:0-10950 GCA_030068025.1 Parauchenoglanis punctatus | reverse complement strand
CAGATGACGTGTACTCCTCCAAGTTGGTGTTGTCGCCTTCGGTTGCAGCCTCCTTGAACATATGCCAGTCAGTGTGCCCCGTGCCAACATTGCCCCGTCCCAACATTGCCCCGTCCCAATATGTTTTGTATGTTCTGTTGTGAATAAAATATGGGTTTATGAGATTTTGATATTATTGCATTCTGTTTTTATTTACAATTTGCACAATGTCCCAACCTTTTTGGAATTGGGGTTGTATATAAAACCAATATAATCACAACACTTATTATTGTGCTGAGCATGGTCGTGATTCAGCTGCAGGTAATAACAGACAAACTAATTTTCAATACAACAGCACAATTGCAAGTGTGATATTGCTTTTATACAACAGTTCTACAAACAATAAATTATTTTTAAGTAACTAAAAATTCAGTCACAGTATGTTCAAATATATTGTAGCTCTGTCAAAAAAAAAAATCCCAAAGAAGTCAAAGGTGGGTTGAGCATTGCACAGACTGACCGAAAGCCCATTGTAAGTGTAGTAATAGTTTTAATGAAACAAATTATTGCTAGAATTATAATTTTATGAAGCAAATACAGACAAGTGGATTGATACAAAAAAATTAAATGTCCCTGTACTTTTATATTAAATATCAGCACTCTTGGAATGATGCATGTCCAATCACATTAGCGAACCTGAATTGAATGTTGTATATATATTTAATAAGTAATTTTACAAAAAATAAATTACTTTTATATTTCCCCCAAACAACTAGTTTTCATTTAGAACCCAACCACCTCATCCATCTTTGGAACTTCTAGCTGAAGTGCCTTCATTAAGCTGAGAAAATTCTGTTTGTAAATCTTCATCAGGATGATCAGGGGCTAACAAGAATGAAGTACATTTACTTGAGTACTATACTCAAGTTAATTTATGAGTATCTTTACTTGAGTACTAATTTAATGTGGATTAATTAACACATTTTATGACTTTTACTTCACTACATTTGAAAGACAAATACTGAACTTTTGACTTCAGTACATTTGAAGGTTCCTGTTACTTGCTACTTTGAAGCATAGCTTTGAAGTCATTGAATGAATTTTCTTTCCTTTTCTAAAATGAGATAGGCCGTATGCTGTGTTCATCACATTAAAAAACAATTACTTTAGACTATTTCACAAAAAATTGCTGTCCAATCTAAGAAAGCATGTCAAGGTGAGTAAATATTTGTTTACTTCCAGACAAACATTTTAAACAAAGTTGTCTGTGCTTGTAGTAGCTGTAGTTTTTTATGCTATGACCTTTTATGGATTTGCCCTCTGTCATAGATTTGCTCCTTGCTGCAGGCACTGCGTGCTCTCTGTGATTTTTGCCATGCTCAGAGCTACTGCATATGCTTCTGGGTACGCCTGGCAGAACTACAAGCCAGCACTACAGCACCCAGCACGTATCGTGGCCCCACATATGCGAAAGGTTGATTACTACTGGCACAGCATGCTCCTTGTGAACTCCATTTCCCATGATTACTTGTACTCAGCCAGCATGGCCGACACACTCCCAAGCTCTGTGTCATATGATTGCTGATTGGATGCAGGTGCATCTAATCTACAATGTCACACACACTACATAAAAACTCTGAGTTTGTCTTTTAATTTATGAAATATTAGTTAGTCTAGCTCCTACTGTCAAGCCTTGTATTGATTGTTTCAAAACAATGTTTGTTTTGTTTTGTTTTTTGTTTCAGAATGCTTCGCCAGACCATCGACACAGCAGGCTTATGGAAAAAGGCTTCATTTATTCCATGCCAACTATTTTTCTGCATCGCTGGTGAATGGATGTTCTGGGCCCCCATGACAGTGTAGAATATGTGCCCAATGGGTTTCTGCTTCAATGCCAACTGTTCTATAAGAGCCTGGTGGAGCCCAAGCCTAATGAGAGTGTTTGTTGAAGTGCATGTTCCAGTTCAATCGACATAGCCTGTTCCAGACTCACAGACCATGCCTATTCAAACCTCAAAGCCTGTTCAAACTTTCCAGCTGGCTCATGCCTCACAACCATTCACAGTCACCGAGCCTGGGGCCACTCCGGCCTTAGTCGCCGAGCCCGGGGCCGCACCAACTTTCACAATCACCGAGCCAGTTCCAGTTCCTAGACCAATTTCACAACCTGCCTCAGCCTCGCGGCGCCCACCCCAGAGCCTGCCTCAGCCTTGCGGCACCCGCTCCAGAGCCTACCTCAGCCTCGTGGCACCCGCTCCAGAGCCTGCCTCAGCCTCGCGGCACCCGCTCCAGAGCCTGCCTCAGCCTCGCGGCGCCCGCTCCAGAGCCTGCCTCAGCCTCACGATGCCCACTCCACAGCCTGCCTCAGCTTCACGGCTCCTGCTCCAGTTCCAATGTCAACAGTCTTGGAGCCTGCTCCAGTTACATGTCCACAGTCTCAGAGCCAATTCAAGCCAGCATGCCTGTTCTGGTTCCAGTCTCAGAGCCAAATCCAATGTCAGTGCTAGTCCCTGTCACAGAACATATTCTAGTTCCAGACAGCATAACTGCTCTCAAGCCGGTTCCCATATTACAACCTAATGACTGCCTCATCAGTGCTATAGCATGCGAATTCAAGGAGAAACTTAAACACGTTACTGTATCCAGTCCCAGCTGAGTCCACTGGAGTGAACATGCAATCCCCCTTGATTGAGAGGAAGACTAATAACCAAGGTTCACATCTCGTCAGTCATTTGGCACCTGGATCCTAGTCGTACTTATGAACTTTTGAAAGAGAAATATTGGTGGTCAAACATGGTTAAAAATTTTTTAAAACCACACAGCGTTCCATTCTGTTTGTGTCAAAGCTGGGGTTACAGATATATTTTCCCTTCAGAAAGCTAAGGTCCCTTCCCATGCCTGAGTCACCACTCCAGTCCCTGCCCAAGTTCCTGCCCGAGTTCCTGCCCAAGCACAATTCCCCCCTTGTTCCCACACCCTCATCTAGGCTAAAGTTTGGCTTGGTGGTGACTAGTACCATGCCCGAGTCTGCAGGTCCAGGTCCCTCATGGAACAACCTTGCTGGGCATCCAGCAGTACTACCTCTGGGGGAGGGTTCTTTCATGGATTTGCCCCTTGCTGCATGCAAAGTGTGTTTTCTGTGATTTTCACTGTGCTCAGCGCTACTGCATGTGCTTCCGGGTTTGCACGGCAGAACTACAAGCCAGCACTACAGCACACATTGCGACCCTGCATTTGCAGAAGCTTGATTGCTACTGGTACAGAATGCTCTTTGTTCACTTTGTGAACTCAATGCATGTTTTGTCAAACAGTACTATTAGTAATGTCATGTGAAGGCAGGTGATTCATGTAGGACCTGGTCCCCGTAAGACTAGTGGGGGGTTGCTCAAGTGGTGATGAGGGTCAACCAGCTGTTTCACATTTCAAGCAATGCTGTGTAACTATGCTACATGCAAGTCAGTGGTCCAATAGGTTCTTTCAGAATCGTTAGGTTCTGTAAAAGCATTGTGGCAACAACACAAGGCGTTGACATTAAAAAGAAAACATTGAACATCAAATTCAGGTACTTTTGAATACTTTTTAAAAGTATTTTTAAGAACACGTACTCCAGAACTTTCACTTGTATCGGAATAATATATGACCAGAAGTACACTATATGGCCAATAGTTTGTGGACACTTGATCATTGCACTCATTTGTGGTTCTTCCACAAACTCTTGCCACAAAGTTGGAAGCACACCACTGTATATAATGTCTTTGTATGCTGTAGCATTAAGAATTCCCTTCACTGGGATTAAAATAGCCAACCTGTTCCACCATAACAATGCACTTGTGCACAAATGAGCTCCATTAAGACTCCATGGTTTATCAAGGTTGGAGTGGAAGAACTTGGGTGTCCTGCACAAAGGCCTGATCTCAACACCATTGAACACCTTTGGGATGAACTGGAAAGCTGACTGCACCCCAGGCCTTCTCATTCAACATCAGTGCCTAACCTCACTTATGCTTTTGTGGCTGAATGAGCAAACCCACACAGCAATGCTCCAAACTTTAGTAGAAATTCTTCACAGAATAGTAGAGGTTATTATAATAGCAAAATGGAGACTGAATTTGGGATGTGGCATTTAAAAAACACATACGAGTATGATTGTCAGGATCAGTTTCATATGTATTATTTCAAAGTTTTAATGCCTTCATTATCATTCAGAAATAGATTAAAAATTATATAATATATATAAATGAAGAAACCCCTTCTATGAGTAGGTTTGGACAAGTTTTGATTTGTAGTTTATATATAAGAAACATGTTTCTGGTCATTCAGACCATTCCATGCCCTACTTTGAATACTGGTTTAAATCTCTTAAAAATGGACATAAACAGGAGATATAACCATAACCTGAGGAGGCAGTGTGTCATTCTATTGTGTGTGTCACAGAGAAGCGCACTGGAGTCGCTAAGGCTGGAAATATCTTACTGGAGACAGACATGACTCACCATGCAGAGCAATACAGGGTATTATCCTGGGCCATGACTCTGCCATTGTGCCTCATAAAACAAGTCCTTCTCCTGATGAATGCTCCAGGCTTGACCATAAGCCTTGTTTTTTTTTGTTTTTTTTTTATTAATTTAAATTTTTGAGGTATTTTAGAACTAGCTGACAGTGCTGTGGATGACAATTTTTAAAATGCTTTCCCCTGTTTCTGGCCGATGTCACAACTGCTGTTGAATGGTAATATAAGACCAGTAATGTTTACATAAATTACTATAAGAAATATTTTCTAATTCAGCAGCAACATGCTCTCGTGATCTTGCCCTTTCTGCTCTTTGTTTTCTGAGCTATTACTCACAGACGTCGCCACCAGTATAGCTGAGGAGAACGTGTCCCCCCAACATTTCATAATTATTCATTTGGACCCCCCACATTTAACAGAAAATATTAGTTCACCCAGCGCTGTTTCTATTGATTCGTGAAAGAATCCATTCCACTTGATGGCTATGAGAATACACACACCACTGAACTGCCACTCCGGGTTTTCCAGGTTACCGACAACAAACCGCATGCAGGTGAAGTGACTCCTCAGTTCAGTCACAGACAATAAAGCTGCTCGGTACTGGAGGAGGTGATGTCAGCCCCATTGCCTTCTCACAATGTCCAATTTTTGCTAAAACCTTATTCTTTTGTTATATGCCCTCAAAATTAACCCTAGACCACGTTAAATTAATGCTCAACAAAACAGTGAAACGTTAGGAGTAGCTAACGTTTTTAAATCTGTTAAAATGGCTATGAAATCAAATTCAAACATCCTGCCCTGCCTGATGCAAAAACATTCTTTCCCAGGTCAGAAAATATTTTTCTCCCAATTTTGGTGATAAATTGTGTCACATTCATTTCACTATCGTAGGCATAGCAGTGGGTAGCAGTTAAAAACAGGCTGATGAATATGGACATAGTATATGAATATATGTTGAGTCTCTAAAATAGTCATTGAATTAATTGACTTTTGTAGGTAAAATTTAGGTGTTTATATAGGTGTTTAACAACCTGTTAAAAATATATCAGAATGCAGGAAATGGCATCTAATTCATTAAAAAATGTATGGGGGAGGACCCCCACACCCCCCCGCCAATGTGTCCCCCCCACATTCAAAATGCTTCTGATGCCCCTGCTATTACTGCTATTCTCTTAAAAATTTAACTGAATCCCTTAACTATAACAATATAGTACATTATATTATTCACTCTGTACCAGACCCCATCTTTCAACTAAATAAATTTTTTCATCCAAAATCCTTTTACACAAGAGTCACAGCAGAAATCACAGACCTTTTCAATAAACTTAGATGGAAGCCTGCAGGTTCTTTTAGAATCGATAGACATGTTATACTGTATGCCATTTAAGACACAGCCTATATTAAGCTTTGGCTGGTCTTGATTCAGTTGAGTCCACTGAGAATCCTCTCTAGAGTCTGTTCCTATGCCCCACTTATGAACACAATAAGAGAGAACTCATCAAGTGGCTGTAATGACTTGCAAGACTATGATTTTGGGAACTGATAAATCACATATACATAGTATATCAATTATTATTTTGTTATTTTTAAACATGAAACACGAGTCTCTCTTTTACACATAATGTCTGATGTTGCACTGAAATTTTATTCATTCATTTACATTTACATTTACAGCATTTGGCAGACGCCCTTATCCAGAGCGACTTACATAAGTGCTTTGAAGTCTCTATCATTAAATATATTCTGATACTGGCTCATTAGGACCTGGGCAAAGAATACCATCACACTAAAAACATTCATCTTCAGTAGTTGTTTTACACTGATCAGAGATGCCATCTGGGAACACACCCTGTATGGGATTTGTTCACATTCACATACTCATTCACATCAGTGGACAAATTAGCATAGCTAATCTACCTACTGGCATATATCTGAATGTGGAAGAAAACTGGTGACCCCCGAGGAAACCCACGAGGCAGCACTGCTACCTACTGCATCACCTGGACTGAAAGTTTCACCACTAAAAATAATTTAGTTTAGGCTAAGCCTCATTTGTTTTGTTTAGACTTGAGTGTCTTCTGAAGAATCTGCCAAAAGATGGAGTTTTGTTTTAACTATACTGCATGAATCAAAACCATATTGAAACAACTTTTCACAGATCCTGCTGATAAATTTGCTTATTGTTCTGACCTCAGACTACAGCAGACCGAATAGTATAATGAGTAGTAGTGCATTGTCAGATGCCTTTTCAAATAAAAAACAAAACAAAACAACAGAAACACCTGAGACAGCATAAAACCTTATAAAATATGCACTCACTAGCGATATTATTAGGAACACCTGTACATCTGCTCATTCATGCAATTATCCAATCAGCTAATCATATTCCAGCAGCAAATCATGCAAAAAAGGTCAAAAACTTCAGATAATGTTCCCATTAAACATTATAATGGGGTTGCTGGTTTCTAGGCAGCCTGGTTTGAATTTTTCAGAAACTACTAATCTCTTAGATATCAAGTTTTTACACAGAATTTTACACAAAACCTTCTTGGCAAACCATAGGACAACCAAACAAACCTTCATGTAAAATTCCTGTAACCAAAAAATAACGTTCCTGGAATGTTCTGGGAACCAAAAATTGTTAGCTGGGCTTGAGGTAGATGAGCTACAGTAGCAGAGGACCACACCGGGTTCCACTCCTGTTAGCCAAGAACAGGAATCTGAGGCTCACCAAAACTGTACAATTGAAGATTGAAACATTGCCTGATTTAAAGAATCTTGCTTTCTGTGCAACCCAGAATTTTCCCTCACCAGCATGAATCCATGCACCAAATCTACCTTGTGGTAACAACTCAGGCTGGTTGTGGTGGTGTAATGGTGTGGGGAATATTTTCTTGGCACATATTGAGCCCCTTAATACCAAGCCTTGTTTGAATGGCACAGCCTTGATCTGAGTGTCTGAGTACTGTTGCTGTGGCCACAAACCTATAATGACTACTTCCACCATGGTAATGCACCATCTCACCAAGCACAAGTCATATCAAACTAGTTACGTATGTGAATGGCACAGTGAAGTAGAATGTAGTTAAAAATGGAGATTACCAAAATCTGACAAATCTTCAGCAATAATTTGGTGCCATATCACCATGGACTATAATCTCCAATACATTGTGTAACCCATGCCACAAAGAATTGATGCTGCTCTGAGAGCTGTTTTAATTCTAGTTTCTATGGTATGGTGTTTCTAATAAAGTGGCCCATGAGTGTATATGAACGGTTCTGCCAATTACATGCTTTAAAATTGCATTCTGGAACTGAAACACAGCTCCTATCATGCAGTACTATTGAAACAGCACTTCTCTCTCTGTGTAAATTGTAACGATTTACAAAGAGTAAGCTGTTAACTCATGTCAACCTTCTAACTAGCTTACAATGTCATGAGATCACATCATCTACCATTTAAGCTCCCAACCCTGAGATGCAGAGTCCATGATGTAGAAATGTATGGCTCTACTTTACGATTATGAATTGATGAACCACTTTTTACAATGCAGAATGTCTCAAAGCAGTTTTACAGAAATAAGTGGCTTAAATAAGTAAGCCAAAGACTGGCCAGGAAAAACTACCTAAGGAGAATTGTTTTACCTCGAAAGGCAGAGGCCTGTTCTCTTCTGGCCAGCACTATAAATTAAGATCAAACCTCACCATATTAACTTATAATTGGTCTCTGAGTGGATAATCTTCAGTCAGTCCTTTTTTTGTGGTGTGGCTGTTCCACAGCATGTCACAATCATGTGATACAAGCACCATGCTCTAGAGGTCATAGAGTTCAATGGTCAAATACCTGCTCAGTAACTCAGTAACTGCTTATAGGAATTGCTATCGTCTGCCATTAACACTCAGCCAAGCACACATAGTGTCAATGTACTCTAAACTTCTCAGAAAATACAATTAAAATACTACTTTTACAGTGCTGTATGTACTGTACCGTGTATTATATATTGTGTAGTCTATGGTTCTAAATAGGCAGTTAGAGGTTGTCTGGGGAAATAGAGATGTTTCAAAAACTAGCATTTATGTCAGTAAAGTCTCATTTTTAAAAATAAAATAACGTATCTACTATTTGTTAACAATTCACTAGTTTCCCTATCCATAGCTTGACAATTTTGTGAAAACTTTTTGTGGTAGCATCATGTAAATAACACTTATAATGTGACTGGTATTGCATTGGAGGGATAAATTGCTATATTATGGTTTTGTAGTGTTATTGATTGGGCCATGCTGAAAGACTTGTGTTTGTGCAGGATTGTCTGAATACTCAGGAAGACAATAATGGGCAACAATCACACTGCTGCCTCGACCCTGACCATGTTAAAGATGCAGTCTTTAGACAAACCCCCTGCACTTATACCATTTGTCTTTCAGGCAGATTTAGACCAAAGAGCAAAACAGTACAGCCTAAACAACTTGCTAGTCATAAGTGGGCATGTCCAGCAATGACTGGAGGCATAGTAAGTTGCAGAGAATGCAACCTGAGTTGATAACCAAAATGTTGCAATTTTTCCTCTCACCTGGCAGTGCCAGTAGGTGGTTAACACTGCTAGTTAAAACGCAAGAGATTTTTTTGTTCTCTGGCTACACCTGCAAATTAATTTACAGAATGGTACTTAGTCATGGCTACAGACAAAAAGCATAGAGTTAACAGTGATTTCATAAAAAGGGGTAATTTCATAAAAGCTGGAAACCACTAAGCATAAGCTTTTCAACAATTCTTGAGTTCATCAGTTCCTAACTAAACCTGTTTTGCAACAAAGTGTTAAAAATGACAATTTAATTTATGATTATAGTAGTTCATCCAATTACTTTTGGTCCCTGAAATAGGGTGCAACCACATATAAAGTGTTGTAATTACATTCCAAATTAAAGCTGGAAGTCTGAACTTTAATATTCTTTATTCAGTTTAAACTCTTCTTTAATATATATTTGGAAGTAATGCTCATTTTGACATTTCCAGTCATTATATTTGTTAGTTCCTATCTGCTGCCCCTAGTGGTTGCAATGTTGCAATATTTCTATGAACCCCAGATGACAGGAATTCCTTGTCATTCATAACCAGTGCAGACTTGACAAGAACTTGGTGAAAATGTTCCAGAGATGACTGTATGGCAGCAGTACTTATTACACACTGTGTTAAAAGGTATTCAAGTACCCCCACTGTGTGTGACTTGCTTGCTCCTCTCCTACACAACTGCTTCATGCATCACTTCGCGATTTTTTTTCTTCACATTGGTATGAAACACACAGGCACACAATATGGTAATTCATGTGGTTAGCCAAGGTTCATATAACGAGAGATACATACGTTACTAATGACATGTACACTTGTCCATTGAGAGATAGTGTAGCTCAATAGCTCATTGGTTAAGGTTTTGTTCTAAGGCATTGAGTTCACACACCAGAACAACCAGGAATCAAATACTGAGCCTTCCAGCAAGAAAATGTGCATCTTTAGTTACATTGCCAAATGAAAATGAATGAACATTCATTCGTTCATTTGTTTATCTTCAGTAACTACTTATTCTGCTTTGTGTTGGATCCAGAGCATTTCCTGGGACTGAACTCCTATCTGTTAGAGGGTGAAAGTTGAACATGTGTAAGTATATAGAGTACTATGATGGTAAAGGTGCCCTTCAAAGAAAATGTGTAGCTCTGTCTAGTAAGATTAAATTTGATACAAATCCTAGTGCTGTGGCAGGACTGTTGCTGAAATCATGAAAGGTGATGACAATGTTAAAGAGCCATAGCTGGAAGGGCATGCATAAAATTCTAGCATGCCTGAATAGAAACGTTTTGGCCAAAGTATGTGTATATCTGACTGATCACACACATACATGCTTTTTTAATGCCCTATTCAAGATATAGTCTGCCCTTGCTGTTATAATAACCTTCACTCTTCTGGAAAGACTTTCCAAAAGATTTTGGAATGTGGCTATGGGGATTTGTCCATTCACCCACAAGAGCATTAGTGAGGTCAGACACTGATGTCAGGTAAGAAGGCCTCTGGCACAGGCAGCATTCCAATTCATCAAAATGTTCAGTGGGTTGAGGTCAGTGCTCTGTGTAGGCCATTACACTTTCAGCACACCAACCTTGGCAAACCATGTCTTTACAAAGCTTCCTTTGTGTACAGTGGCATTGTCATGCTGGATATGGCAATTTTTCCCAGTCTTAAAATGTCCAGTTTTGGTGAGCTTGTGCTCACTGCAGCCTCAGCAGTTCTTGGCTGACAGGATTACCTAAACTCAGTGTGATCTTCTGCTGTTGTAGCTCATCCACCTCAAGGTTCAATGTTTTGTGCATGCTGAGATGCTTTTGGGCGGCACAGTGGTGCAGTGGTTAGCACTGTCGCCTCACAGCAAGAAGGTCCTGGGTTCGATCCCCGGGTTACCCAGGGTGCCTTT